>PVHY01001467.1:0-157591 GCA_004024945.1 Uropsilus gracilis
GAGAGAGAGAGGGAGAGAGAGAGGGAGAAGCCTGAAGACCCACATTTCAGAGTGAGTCAGCTTGATTTAAGACTTTAAGCTATCTGTGTTTTGTACAACATCTAATGCACTGTTGATGCTCAATAAATAACAAATCATGATATTAATAATTAAGAATTGATGTTACTGCTCCTGTGAAATGATTTTCAGAAGAATTATTCCCCATTCACTCATAAAGAAAAATGAGAGCTAGAGACAGAGCAATAGCTTTTAAGGAAATTTAGTTTCAGCTACTTTGTGTGCATGTGGTTTTTTCTTCCCTCTTTGGTAAATCTGATGAATAACCGAGCAAGACAGAACCAGAGCCAGCCTAAGCTACTCCCTCCGCCTTTTGTCTTCCTATCTTTAGGTGGGAATGTCTGGAATGTTGAATTATATTTTAACGTGCTTGACAAACATTAATTAACTGGGGTTCGTTCTTTGTTTGAAGAGAGTTATGTCTAATTGTGAATATGTCTCCAATTATCTGCTCCTCTTTTTTGACTATATTATTATCTGAAATGTGCCGTATCTGATTTGTTTGTACATTTACTTCAGTAGGCTTTTTAAAATAGATAGCACTGACAAAAAACGGGACATACAGTCATCTTAATAAAAATTATACAAGATTTATATTTACGCACATGTATGTGCACATAGTATGTATCCACACAACACACAGATATATCCTTTTCTCTATTTGTAACTATCTTCTCTTTTAAATCACAGGTTTTGACAATTGTGATCTTTCACACTGAACTGGACTCCATGTCTTCTTAGCTAGGGAGCTGTTGAGATTTGCTTTTTAATAGCAGAAATCAGAAAACTCTGCAGAAAAGTGAATTAATCCTCCAGCAAAAGCGAGTGTAATTAATCACAAGAGAAAACTGGCCATGCATGTCAACAGAGTCCAGAGAACTGGTTGAGTGTTATTGATTCATTACCATCGTGGACCCCTCCTCCCACTCCAGGCAAGAGGAGAGGTGACTGCACACTGCAACCATACCTGACTCCAGCAGTGTGGCCTGGAGACCAGATGGATTCCAGACTGTGAGATGCTGGGCTTGTATTTTGGCATAAGCAGTGAACACTGTTAATTAAGAGTATAGCTTTGAACAATGTCTTAAATAATTAGCCAGGGCAGGTATGTGCCTGTGCAGGGGCGGATTACAGTTTTTTCTGTTGCTTAGAGAATTTTTCTATAGTAACAAAGGAACAAAATGTAAATTAATCCCCAACTGCAGGACTTGTACTTATGCATTTCAAAGCAGGCTTCTAAATGAACCACCTACCAAAACCTTGACAGCTCAGTGGCCTAAAAATACTGATGCTGATGCCACTCAGTTTCATCTCTCTGCTGCTATCAGTTTGTAGAGGCAGTGTCATATGATGGAGACATAGACCTTTTGTATAAAACCAACCCCAATTCAAATCCTAACTGGCCATATTATGCATGGCAGACCTTACAATCCTCATCAGTAACGTAGAAATCTTAGAATCTGTTATGGAATGAATTATGTTGCCCAAATTCACATGTGGAAACCCTACCCGCCTAGTAGCCAGAATGTGACTGTATTTGGAGACAGGATATTTAAAGAGGTGATTAAGTTAGAATGAGATCCTAATTCAATTTGTTTTCCGTATAAAAAGAGTTAACTGGGCATGCAAAATACATGTCAGGAGATGAGATACACAGGGGAAAGGCCTTAGGAAGAGGCAGCCAGTGGGTGGTTATCTGCAAACTTATGTGAAAGGCCTGAAACTGACCTTCACTAGGGCTCCTCAGGGGAAACCAATCTGCCAGAGTCTTGATCTTAGATTTTCCCTTGATTAGCCTGCAGGCCTGTGAGAAAAAAATGTTTGTGGTTGAAGCCATCTAGTCTGATATTTTGTTATGGCCTCCCTAGCGAACTAATACAGTATGTATTAGTGCTGAGTTATTGTGCAGGTAAATGAGATTAATTTTTACACAGTGCCTTGCATATGTCCTAAGTAGATGCCAGTTGTCATGTCGGTCATCAGTAAATGCATTTCCCTTGTGTTGCTCACTGTACAGGTTGTCACAGTGAGCCCAGGATTCCTCAGTCATGCCCCTTTTGATAACTGTTGGAAACTGGACTTTGAGCTCTACGATCCTTTCACTTGTGCCTGAGAGGATGCCGCCAACACAATCTCTTTATACAGTACCCAGCAACTTCTCCCTAAGTGTTTCCTGTTCTTGTGGATGGATTTTTCCCTCCAGCTTTTTTCAGTTCTGGTTTGAGGAGACCATGTCTCCTCTGGGATAAGCGGTGTGAATAGTGAAAGTCACCTCCTTTTGCCCCTTCAACATCTGCAAAGGAAGTTGTCTGTTAGTGGTAGAGATAGCATAAAAAGAAAACAGTAATGCTGGTGGTATCTTGTTTTTTTTACTCCTTTTTCATTGACATTAAGAAGTGTTTGGATAACTCCTAATGGCTCCATATTTTATACAAAATCAAAGTAGATGTCATCTCAAAAGCAAACAGAAACATCTGTGGTGTTCCCACTTTAACATTTGGCTTTGCAGCCAGGTAAATTAGCATAACCCCATGGCCAGGGTCACAGTGCTTCCCATGCTGCATTCCTGCTCCAGTCCCAGACAGGGTGGAGCAGTCAATGGTCCAAGCCTTCATCAGCAGTAACCTGTGTGTATCATTGTGAGCTTGGGTTTCCTGAAGGTTAGGCTTCTCTCCTTTCAAATTTATCCAGTCTCCAGCCGGATGATGGCTCGGGTAGAGATGTTAGAGGAGTAAGTGAAACTGAACTGCTTTGTGAAGAAGAAAGAAATTCCATTGTTCTGAAATTTACATTTAGCCATGGTCATGTATCCCTATGTGCAACCCATTTAAATAGAAAGATGGAATTAGTTTAATCTGATAACCGCCTAATGCTATTAATTACTAATATTTTTATCATGACCATTTACAAAGCATTTTTATAGCATCACCTCATTTAAAGGCAAATTGTGGAATGGATAATTTTCTTATTTTCCTTCTAAGGAGCTGAGGCTCATATAATTAAATGATTTGTCCAGGGTCACAGAACCAGGCAGCAGGGCATGTGTGGGGAAGCATACTTCATATCTGGGCTGAGCTAGAAGTTCTCAGACCACATCAAGCTGCCGCTTTGACTATAGTCTCTTTTTCCTGACAAAAGTTGAAAATGTTGGACTTCCAAATCTCTGGTCAATTTCAATAAATGAAAAACTGACTTAAGTCTTTCTACTCCTCCTGGGTATGCACAGTTCATGTGAAACCCAGATTATGGACGTATTTCCTCTAATTCTAGTTACTGCAGATAACTGGCAAGGATCTTAAGTTGGTGAATAGCCAAGCTCTGGTGTTGAGTGGATTTAGTGGTTATTGTTCATTCTTTGGTTGGATTCCTCAGACTGTTATTCAGGGTTTGCATGCCAGTGGATTTGGTGTGATTTGTTTTCAATGGCCTTATCTGTGACTTTATTTTTCTCTTGGGGGATGGCTTGACCAACAGGGATGAGAGGGTCTGAGGTACAGCTTACAGGATGAAGCCCCTCTGCAGGGTCAGGCGAACCTGAGATAACAACTTTACTTGACTTTCTGCCCTTCCCAGGCCTATTTCCCTCACTGGCTTGAACTGTGCTGTGGGAAAATTGTCTATGGAATGATTTCACCTGAATCTTCATCGCCACATTTGCCTCTAGGGAAATCTGACTGAAGATAAAATGTTAGAAGTATGTCATGGAATCAGTTACCCTAGTTTAGTGCTTATGACATATTTGATCAATTTCAGTGTTTATTACTTGCCTGACCTTAAATTATTTACAGCATGTTTCTCTTTGCATCTCTAACATGGGGGATAGTTGACATGTCCTGGTACCGTGGGAGGAATTTAATGAGACAAGGTGACACTTCACATAATATTAAGGTCACAGTAAGATATTATATTACCTGTGCTAATATTTTGTGTGAAAATTTCACTGATCGCATTCTGAAAAATATTGTTGGTGGACTGGATCACAATCACAGAATAATTCTACAATAATGCATTTCTGTGAATTTCATAGACTTAAGGACAAAAATCATTTATAGTCATGTGATCCAAGTGTCTCAGGATTTAGCAGCGGCTGATTGCAAATGCAGTCATATTTTTTTATTGATTACACACACATATATATTTATTATATCACTGTATACTCCGAGGTTCTCCCACCACTGTTTCACCCTTGAACCATCATCTTGATCTCTTGTGCTCATCTCTCCCCTGATTTCAACTTCTCCCCTCCCCTTTCCTTGTGGAATGCTTTAGTTCCGTTGTCATTTTGTTGGTTTTAACCTTTTTTTTTAACCTTTTGTTTGTTTTCCCTATATACCACGTATATAGGTATATAGTGAGGCCATCTGGTATTTCTCCTTTACTTTCTGGCTCATTTCTGCTAGCATGATTCCTTCTAGCTCCACCCATGTTGCTGCAAATGAGATATTTGTCCTTTTTGATTGTTGGATAATGTTCCACTATGTAAATATATCACAACTTTTTGATCTATTTGTCTGTTTTGGAGCATTTGGGTTGTTTCTATATCCTGGCTATTGTAAATAGTGCTGCAATAAACATTGGAGCACAGGTTTCTTTTTGTATCAGTGTTTTTGTATCTTCAGTCATATCATATTTAATGCCAAATGTCAGTAGCAGTGAGCAACCTCTCATTTGACTAGCCTCTTGCTGACTGAAGGAAGCCCATTATTTTACAGAACTTTTCCAAGGGGTGATCACATATGTCCTTATCACTGTTTGCCAAGTCTGGTCTTAACATCTCTTCATTTCTGCAGAGTTGCTGATCCCAGTCTGCCACTCTGCTCCTATCAACAGAGCTGTTGTTGCTAGTGAAGATGGAGAGTCCTATGCCTAAAAGTCAGTTTTGAAATGGAGCAAGATTGTTGCACCTCAAAACCTAAGATCCTTGTTGTTTTTCTGAGGGCAGAAGGATTTTCTCTTTAGAATTCTTTTTGCATTGGCTAGGATAGGTATAGTAGATTTGCTTGGAGTCTGATTCTGCCCCCCCACTCTTCTCCCCCCCGCCCAGGGTAGCTGAGAGATCTTTCAGTTGCTGATGACAGTACCAGGACTCTATAGTAGTCAGGCCCCCAAACATGCAGAAGTATAGATAAAGCTGGAAATCCACTGCCTGCCCCTCCCTGTTAGTGGGTAAACTGAGACCTCCAAAGATGCTCACTATAAATGGGTTCTGCCAACAGCCACATTAAGAAAAAGCATACACTTTGTGTGAAAGAACTTCAATAGAATTAGTGTGCATAGAGAAGACACGAGAAGAAAGGACAATAGTTTCCCGGTAAAACACCCAAAGTTACTCATCCACTCATCCACTGGATAAATACCCAGACAAACAGGGTTGGCCCAAAGCAGGGCTGCTGAGGCTTAAAAATTTACCATAAGTCTAAGGCATGTTTTAGTGGGGAACTATAGGGAAAGGGCATAGGAGCCAGCCAAGTCTGGAAGGAAAGGAGCAAAATCAAAGTACAAATCAGGTTAAAGATTGCCATTGTCAGCCTCTCCACAGACCTCTCACCCAAGTCTTTTTTAAGTGTCTCTATTCCACATATATCCTTCCATGTCCTCCGAGTGCATGTCCAAGACTGAGAAGCAAGTGGGATTTCTTCTATTTGTTTCTATCTGCTCTATGCATGTCCTCTGAATCTCCTCTCCAAGGCTCTTCTCTAGCTTCCCATCATTGCTCACTCATCACTCAGCTCTACCCTTCCTTAGGTGAGGCAGGAAACATGGAACTTCCTCCTTTTGTGGAGATTACTTTCTAATGATCCCTCTGTCTGTACCCCCCCCCCAATCCCCATGATGATGAATATCTCCACTGTGCGCTGATAACCATCATATGTGATGGTCACTAAAGGAAGGACCCCTCCCCCGCATGCTCGCTCTTTCTCTCTCCAGTGTGTGTGTGTGTGTGTGTGTGTGTGTGTAGGAGGTGGTGTGGAATAAAAGAATGGGGAGCAAGGCAAAGTAAAAAGGACCCATACTGAGTTCACTAGAGTCAAAAGATTTCCAGAATATGAATATATCAACACACAAAATCCTTTTCTCCTCAGGACAAGCACAGGTTGTCAATCTCCTTGAGTGGCAATGAGTTCTGAAAACTGCCATCACCTATAATCATAATCACCTACCCCTCCAAATTCAAGCCTGGTGTGGTGTTTTATAGCAGAGATAAAGCAATTACTATTTTAAACCACAAGTGACTGTGGCAGCTTCTGCTTGTAAGAAAGTAGCATAATTTCTCTCTGGAGTAAATAGCCTTTTATTTAGCAAAGATGAAGCCCCCAGGGCATGATTTGGAAGGAAAGCATTGAAGCAAAGAGATAGCTAAGCCAATCAGCATTAAAAATAAACAAGGATTTTATAAGAGCAGAGACAAGAGAAGGGAGCAGAAGAACCAAGTCAGAGTGGAGAGTATGTCAGTGTGTGTAGAAAATGCCAAATATTGGATGTCAATGGTGACCAGAGGGGTTCAAAAACAAGGGTGTTTTGTGTTCCAATTTAAGCTGCTTGCTCTGTGCTGAGAGCTTATTGCCTGAAGTGAGGTTTTGTGCAATTGGTGCTTCTGGGAGTATCAAGGGAAACCCTGTGTTCCAAATGCAAGTAATTAGAATACAGAGCTAGTAGAGCAGCCCTGGAATGGGCTGAGGAAGAGAGGCCGAGAACTTCATTATTGAAAGGAGAAATCAGAGGAGCAGTGTTAGGAAATTCATGAAAATATACAGGAGGAACCTGAATCTCCATTAACTGTGGAAAGGGGGAGATGGGCAGCCAATTTTATATTATTCTCAGAGGGCAGAGTAACTATCTGATATCAGAATGAACATCTACTCTCCTTTCAATCAGACTTCCTCTCTCCTCAGTTCACCAACATGACTGTCTATGTCTGGATCCCACTACGTTTCTAATCTTTTCTCTTCTAAGGAGGTTTTCAGGCCCCAAATAAGTGACTGGATGCAGATGGCCAATTGGGAGGAAAAGTGTGTGTAATTGATGTGGTGAGTAACCAAGATTCATAGGATATAATCATAACATGATTCTTACCACTAATGCTGAAGTTTCTATATAGTATCAACCAAGAAATAATCAGGCTGCAATATAATCAAAAGCTGTTTGTTTCAGAATCACGATTTGGCTCCATAACCAAGATGTGTTTCATCAGGGTCAAGGTTTCAGGGACTGAGATGGGTCAGGCAGGGAAGAGATTTGAGTTTAAGTCTTTTGTTGTGAAACTTTTGGCTTGGTTCTTAAGGCCGCTTGTCAATAACTGGTGGTTAAATGTCTCTAGACAGAAGGTTGCAGTGTGGAAGTAACAGTCAGCAGCTGGTCTCTTGTTTTTTCATATCACCAAATTAAGCATCAGTCATTTAATCTTCACCTGGAAATCTCAACAGAGCAGAGATAAAATGGAATCTGTTTGTTTTGAAACAGGTTCTGCAATGGAAATATAAAACAATTGAAATTATAACATCTGTCCATTTTATACTTTATCTGAAACGTTCTTTCAAAAGTCTGGTTTCTCCTCCTCAGACATGAGGAAATTGTTTAAAATCCAATAGTATGGTGGTTTGAGACTTTGTTTCTCAGAAAACTCTCCACTCTCGATGACAATAAATGGAGACAGATGGTTAAGGAGAAAAGGACTATTTTCTTGCTCCATTTTCCAGAAACATTTGAGGTTCAGTGCTTACCTCACCAAACTTCCCTGTTACATTTAGGAAATTTTGACTGGGTTCTTTTCCTCATCTTTGGTGGAAGAACAGGACATGCTGACATGAAGTTACATACTAGAATGTTTTTCTCTGATTTGTTTTAAAAATTTGTTCCCAGGTATGTTATCATGAGACTTCTGTGTTGGTATCTAGCAGAGCTGGAGGAGCACTGTAAATACCTGTAAGCACAGAACAAGATTAATATGCGATTTCCACCACTTTGTTCTCATCATCCTATGTACTTTGATTCTCATTTAGACTGACTTTTCTTACAAAATGTAGTGACCTTCGAAGTGATGGTCTGAAGGATGTGAAACGTACATCAAATTAAAGATTTATATTGTACAAGATACATTGAGATGTGATTGCTGGTACTGGCTACCTGTAGCTGAAGAACTATGAAAACTGCAGTTAGAAATAAAGCTTACCATTTTTACTTTGTGTCATATGAGACATAGCTGTCTTTCTGAGTTGGCCTTGTAGGTTGAGATTAATGAGAAAGGTGTCGGGTATGGGAAGGAGCATGCTTGCACATGCATGCACACACATGGCCATTCACTCAGTTCCATAGACGTAACAACAGAGAAGGCAAAGAAGTGGCAATAAGGAAAAAGAAGTGAACCATAGACATTGATAATCTCCTGTGCCTTTCAGTTGTACTAATTGGTTATGAGGATATTATTCTTCTTTGTTTTAATAGGTTAGGCAGTGCAGTTTGGTAATACTAACAAACTAAAACCTCCTTGCCATTCACTTAGCTTATAAATCCTTGGTTGCTAGTTCTACCTCTACATATTATTAGCCCTATGACCTAAGAAATTTGTGATCTCTTTGAGCTTATGGGTTCTGTATCTATGAAATGAAGATAAGCCTATTCATTGAACTCTCATTTAAAGGATATGCTATTTAGGGAGTTCTCTGTCAACTATATAGTGGAACCCTGTTTTAAACTATTTTGACCAGATGATAGCTGGGATGACTAGGGACATGGGGCTCTAACGTTGTCACTTCAGGGTCTTGAATCAGGTTTTCAATTTCAATTTGAACATGTCCCACAGCACAAAGCCTAGGGCAGATCTGACAATGATTTGTTTAATTTGATTGATGTGAACTGCAAAACTGGGCCATTCAGTCTGCTAAGTATCTAGGCTATAATGATCTGATATTGGCTGTCTACATTCATCAAACTAAGTGGATAGTTAGTAAAACACCATTTGACTTTGTGATGTATAGATAGTAATTGTGACTGCTTCTCAATTAAAATTCTCATCCAAAGTCGTGACTTGGGTTGTCACATCTGTGTAGATGATTTCCACATTTGTTTGTAATTCCAGCTCTGAATTCTCTCTTAAAAGAATCTTATTTTCTTCTAATTGAGTTATATAACCTCTCCCTGCACATTTCCCCTCCCAAATCATCCCTTCTGCTATTATGTTCATTTTAGCCACTCTCAAACACTTTGGGTTAACTCTGACTCCTCCCTCCCCAACTCTTCCTCATGCCAGATTCTATCAATGAAATTATCTTGACATCTCTTTTTCCCTTCTCTAATTCTATAGCTCTATTATCCTATGACTTCATCAAGGCCCAGCCTATGATTATAAAAACCCTGTAATTGGCCTCCCTTTTCCAGAGTGGCCTCATTCCAATTCGTCCCATACATCAACAGGCTCTTCTTGCTTTTACTCTGCTCTGAAAGTCCCCGGGGGATTCTCACTGTTTGAGGAAGTGTCTTAACCTGGCTTTCCAGCTTTATTTTCTCCCTCTTCCCCCTTATGCACACCCCTGAGCAATAGATTGCTGGTTTCCTCACTGACACATGCCTTCTCTGTGCCAGTCCATATTTACAAAGATGTCTTTTCCAGAAATCTCCTGCCCTCATTCTAACTCTTTAGATCCCATTTCAAATGCTGTCTATTCCACAAGAGTCATTCAACTACCCCCTCTTCACTACCCTCATTTAGGTTCCTATTTGGAAAACAACCTCTCCCTAGTTGGTACTCTCCAGCACCTTAACACTATCTGCCCTATTTTCTCCTGTGTAGGCAGTCAGTTCCTCTAGGACAGGATTTGTGCCTCAGTCATTTCAGTATTGAACAGGGTCCATTTATTTTGTGTATAATAACTACTCCTTAAGTAAGTGTTCAATAGAGGAATGGAAAGGAAACAAGTTTTCCTTTGTTTCCTACTTTCTTGGATATGAAGCAACTTCTTGCTTGAATACTGTAAACTCATGTGCTTCAATATTTTCCTTTGAGAAGATGCAATGTACTCATAAGCTTTTTTCTTTCTGATAATGTGGTCCTCTATCAGTTGTGTGTGCATTAATTATAGGGAAGATAGAGAAATTCTGGAAAGTAGTTTACTGAAGAGGAAAATACACTTGAAAATTCTAACTATATTTAGAATAAATAATAGGTTTGTTGGGAAGGACATCTTGAAGTCACTATTGCTCTGAGCAGTGTTTTTTTTTTTTAATTCTTAAAAAGAGGAGTAATAATAAAGCAACATCTTTACTGCTTTAGGAGAAACTGAGCTTGTAAGAACTGTAGAATATTCAAATCACTGTGAAATTGGGCTAGACCTTTTCTAGAATTCTGCGGTCTTTGGATTTGATGAGAGAGGTAGAAATGACTATAGGACTGGAAAAAAGAACTAATGAAAACAAATTGTAGAAATGGTAATGTTTTCACCCTGATTATAGATGGATAGTGTTTAAAAAACTATCATGTCATATAGATGGTGAACTGATGTTTTCACTCCTTAACATGATGGGGAGTATGGTGAAAGAGAATATGGACAATCCCAATAAATTTTAATGCAATGAATAAGGTAAAGGATGGGGTAAAACTCAAGAATGGAAACAGGATTTCATTTGGACCCATTACAACCATAGTGAACATTTAATGGTTTACTTTTAGACTCATGAAAAGGAGCCAGAGTCATTAAATGTACTGCACCAAATCTTTCTAGAAGATTAGTTAGAATTTTCTGATGGTACATTTGATGGGTGACTAAAGGGGATTCTGATAAAGAACCATGTTAAGTATATTACTTTACACATAACAGTTGTTAGGTTAAAACCTAAGATTAATTAGTAGATCCACAAAGTTCCAGATGTAATTCTATCTAAAGACAAGAGGTAGAGATAACCATATATAGAACTGATGAACATATACCTCAGATTTTCTAAAAAAAAAACTTAAATAACTTTATTTTCATTATACTTGTAAATGTAAAACTAAAGTTTGTTAAGTTCACAGCTCAAAAAAAATATACTTTGTTTGACTTTAGTTCAGAAAATATGGAAATTATAATTATGTGGCGTATTGAGGCCCTTTCTCCTCCCAGAACTGGTTCTGTGGTAACTGATTTTATTATGTTACAGACATACTTTATAAACAAAGATTGAGTTTATTGCCTTTAATGGGGCAAATTTAATTTCAGAGTCTCTTCATCTCTTTGTGTTCTTCCCACTTATTAGATGCAGATTACAAAGGAAATCAACATGTAGGAAATATACTATCAAGGTCAACATTTCCTTCCTTCCCAGCCCCATTTTCAGGTTACTTTTCAAACTACTGAAGTTGCTCTTATCAAAATTGACCTCCAAGTTGCTACATCTTGCCACTGGCTACTTTTCAGTATGGATCCTTCTTGACTTATAAGCATTGCTTGATACCATTGGCATCATCTTGATCTTGAGATATTCTCTCCATTTGTCTTTCAGAAAATCTGCTTTCCTCCAGTTTCACTGACTGATTGTTTTCTGCCTCCTTTGCTGGGCCATCCTTTTCTTGTTATCTTGAGACATTAGTGACTCCCAGAGCTCAGGCCTCACACCTCTTCTCTACCTATACTCCCATTTACACAACTCAAAACCATCCATTGGCCGATGACTTCCAAATATTTATTTCCTGCTCCACCCTTTTGCTGAAATCCTAGCTTATATAAACAACTGACACATCCACTTAGATCTAAGTACAACTCCTTATCCTCTTCCCCAAACTGGTCCTTCCCATAGTCGCAACTATAATATTCTAAACGCCCAGATGAAAACTGTAAGTGCTATTTTCACTTTTTTCATTTGCATCCATAGTCAGTCTCTCAGCAAATCCTGTCATTTCTACTTTCAATGTATAATAAAGTTGATCATGTTTTCTTCTTTCCTGTTATCACCCTGTTCATTCCTTTGCTTCTCTATAGCCTTTCCTTAAACAAGAGCTATAGTTACTCTTTTGGAGTAAATTAGATCATGTGTCTCCTCAACTCACAATCCTCCTCTAACCTCTATGTCTCAGTGTGAAAGTCATAAAAAGCCCTCCAGGATCCAACACAGCCTGGATTCCTGTTACTCCTCTGTTTCATCTCCCACCTCTCTTCTCTGACATTCAGTGCCTCTAATACTGCAGGCCAGCTCCCTTCTCAGGGTCAATTAATTGAATAAAAATTATCAATCTGATCTATCTATCTATCTATCTATCTATCTATCTATCTATCTATCTATCTATCTATCTATCTATCTATCTATCTATCTATCTATCTATCTATCTATCTATCTATCTATCTATCTATCTATCTATCTATCTATCTATCTATCTATCTATCTATCTATCTATCTATCTATCTATCTATGCTTTACTGTAAGCATGTCATCAGCAAAATCAATCAAAATTCAGATTGAATAAAAAGTCATACCAACTGGAATTTTCTTTAAAATATTTTTAATTAAGAAAAATTAAATGTAGTAACTTTTTCTTACATTATTTTTGAATAATATATAATTTTTCCTCTCATGTCACCATAATTCTCCCAACACTGACGTACCCGTAATCCATCACCATATCTCTGTGTTCTTCCTTTTCTGTTTTCACTTTTCTCTCTACTCCTCTCAGGGTATTTTAATGTGATTTTTTTGTTTGTTTGTTTTGTTTTTGTTTTTGTTTTTTTCAGCTGGAATGCTCTTTCCTGAGATACTGGCACAGCTCATTCTCTTGGCGAAGTCTTTGTCTCAGTGTCACCTTCTTGGAGAGGCCTGCTCTGACCAACTGAATTAAAACTCAACCTCCTCACCCCCTGCATTCTTTACCTCCTTTCTCTGTCTTTATTTTCACTGCAACATTTATTGCTACCTGACATAGTGTGCATTTTTTGGGGGAGGTTTATTTGCTTATTATCTATATCTCCTAGCAGAAGATACATTAGGATTAGTTTTTTTTTTTTAAATCAGTTTTGTTCACTCAACTTGTCACTATGCTGGGCACACACAGAGAACTCAGTGAATTTTTTTTCAAATGAGTGAATGAAGGAGTTTATGTAAGAGGAGATAGCCCATTTGCTTGGAGGTATGTTTTGACTTCCAGGGTACTTTCAGCAAGTACTTTGCATAGATTTTAGTTATGTTGAACACTCTTTTGTCTTGTATTCAATAAATAAATGCATTTCTTTCATTATTTATCTAGATAATTATGGATATTACTGAGAGTGATGATCAAAAAGTGTTTAATCTGACAATATTGGTGGAATGACTCATGAGAAGAAATATATAAAGATGCTTAGAAACTGTGTTTGCTGTAGGTGTTAGAAAAGAACTGTGGAGTTTCTTTTAAAAGAACTGCAATACAGTGTTCAATAGAAGGGTTATACAGAAGAGTATTCATATGTCTATTGTCCATTCCCAGAGTTCTATGTCTGTCTTTATTACATCCTTTAATTTGGGTTTAAATATTTATAGTCTTACTATTATGGATTTATATATTTATAGTCTTACTATTTCTACTATGAACTCTTCTAGTGTGGAGCCCTTGATAATTTTTGTGTTTTCAAGTCATAACATTGTCTCTGGGACACATATGGTGGTAATAAAAGATAATATTGCTATTATAAATCACAAATCAGTGTTGAATGAAAGGTAAGGATATTAAATTCTCAAAGACTTTAACAGAAGGAGATATGGACTAGCTAAAGGTGGTAAAAAATGAGGTTAATAATGTGGATTACCAGTAAGGATGAAAGTTTCCAAATGGATGAATGTCTCCAAATGGATTAAAGTCATCCAAAAGGATGAAAGTCGCCAAATCCAGATACACACATATGTATATATGTATATATGTATACATATGTGTGTATCTGGAGATATATATATGGCAACACCTGAACTCTTTAAAATGAATTAGTGAAAGCATCCCTCTGTATGGATTAGATAGTATAGACAACTCACCCCTACTCATTTTATCCCTATGTAGTTATAATCTTTACATCATAGCTATAATTATCCTCTCCCAGAATCATATTATAGTCACTTTAAAATTCTTTCAGGTACAGAATAGGTTACTAAATGGGAAAGAAATATGTCAGTGAGAAAGCTGAGATACATAATGAAGCCTTGTTTGTTACATTTTTAGTGAATTGCTGTTTTTTACTCCTATCACAACCTGAACAAATAAAATATACATCTAACATGGGAAAAGTAAACAATGACTGGAAACATGAGGCAGAAAGTACAGGTCAGAGATTCTTTTATATTTGATTGATGTAGTTCTTATAGATTTAATATCTATTGATTTCTCATTCTTTCATCACAAAAAGGCAACCATCACTTTCTTATTGACTTTTAATAATAGCTCTAACCTGAAATAACATATTGCCACCCTGGGAAACAATATTTTTTTTACTAAAATATTTACATGTTTATTTATCTAACTCTCTGTCAAACACAGTATGAATCATACTAAGGTGGTGATTAGTTCTGATGCCCATTAGTGTGAATATCATAGCTAAGTCCTCTACTTAAATATGCCACTTATGTTCCATGTGTGTGGTGCTGTTGAGGTGTGCAATCCAGCTTTCCTTTGCAGAGAATTTGCTATTGGGTACATGATTGGCATGTAGCCTCTAACTGCTGTACCATCAGACCCATTGTAGCACTCATGTTGAGGCCGTGCTCTATCTGCACTGCTTTCAGCCAATAACTGATCATGGTCAAGTTGTATGGTTGACTCCTCTCACAGGCAGCTTCTGCTTGCCTTCACCACGCTGACCTGGTGGAAATGTTCTCAGAGTTGCATTGCAGTTTGAGGCTCTTCTACCCAATCTTCCTTCCTACCCCTCTTATAGGTGTTAGACTGAAGGTTCTTTCTACCTGCTCTTGCTTTCTTTCCGTCTTGCCCATTACAGAAATATCCCCCTTTAAATATCTTGTAAATCTAATTTTGACCTGGTATCTTCTTGGAAGACCCAAATTGACACTGGTGGTACAAGAAAACAGTGAGAATGTCACTCTAAATGGAACATGGTGCCTTGTTAGTCCTTGGCACAAAGTGGTGGTCCTATTGGATATTTCACTTGTGATGACATTATAAAACTATCCCAATAGAGAAGAGCATTTTTATCTGTGTTACAAAAGATATGGGAATATCTTGAATAATGCCTACATGAATAGTGAGGTTGGTTGGTTATTACTAGGTGTAGGATAAACAAATTTTCAGGATTTTTCATACCTTTCTGCGATTAACCTCTATGATGAGGACCTGTGTATTGCACCCTCCTAGATTAACCTCTATGATGAGCACCTGTGTTGCATATGACTGTACATGCTTGGCCCAATGGGTGTGTGCATGCATAAGTGTGCACACCTGGACTTAGGAGGTGAGGCTAAAGGGAGGGGAAAGGAAAGCATAGAGGGAATGCCAAGAGAATGCAAGAGATTGCCCAGAGAAAGTGATTGAAGATTCCTGGGGAGCTGGGGGCAGGGGGGAACTCACCTGCCTCCCAGCCCCACTGTCTAGCCTGTCTGCTTGCCTGTTTGCCATACAATTGACCCAAGCCTCTCTGGTTGTTGTGTTTATGTACCTAATTCCCTGAGAGCATTAAACTCTACTATGTGCTCTGATATTCTTCTCTAGCTGCCGAGTCGATGATGCTTAACCTACCCGAACTGGGATGGTTGAAGAATACTAGATTACACTAATGTCTTGTGAGAGTGAGGGATAATTGAAGAGAAACTGAGGATGGTTAACCAAGAGTTAAGGTTAAGTCTGAAAATAGAGAATTTAAGGTAGTTTTTAGAGGCACACACACTCTACGGTAGCTGACTCAGGATACAATGGGGTTTCAGAGTTCAGAACACACTTAAATGCTACACAAAAGCAGGCCTATTATGCTAAATTCAGGGCCCTGGCTGGGTGTATTTGTCAGAATTCTACAGATAAATTGAAATAAAAGGATACATAGAGAGATAGACAGGGTGGGAGGTGCAAAGAGACAATTATGTATATGGATATAGAGGAGATTAGGAGTTGGTTCATACAATTATGGAGGTTGTGATATGCCATGATCTGCTCTCTGCTAGCTGAACAAGGAAAGTCAGTGGTATTTCAGAGTCCAAAGTCCTGAGAATCAAGGGCCAGTATCTCTTGACAGTAGAAAATGAATGTTCCTACTTACTCAAAGGAGGGAAATTTCACCTTGCTCTGCTTTTTTTTTTTCTGTTTGTTTTATTCGAGTCCTCATCAGGTTTGATGATGTCCACTGCATTACTAAGGATGCTTTAGTCTCTAGTCTACTGATTCAAATGCTGATTTCTTTCAAAATGCTGTCATAGACTCAACCCAAAATAATATTTTATCAGCTACATAAGCGATCATTGGTCCAAAGGAAAAATCCATAATGCTTCACTTAAGTAACTTGGGTAACTTGTACATTGGGGGAAAAGGAATAGTTATCTCTTACTTAGCCTAGTTAAGTAGACATATAAATTAGCCACTATAGCCACCACACTGGGAAGACCTAGGATTCTGAAGTATGTGACGGAGACATCAGGATAGATGTCCGTAAGGACTGGGACTGTGCAGACACATCTTTCAAGTCTCCAGGATGACTAATTCCCTTTTAATAAATCTAGTACCTCTTCAATGAAGTGCAAGGCAACAAGGGTTGCCCTCATCTCCTTCAGAGTTGCCTCCACATCCTTCCCTGGTTTCCAAGGTCACAACCTGGGTTAAATCCCAGCATTGTGACCAGAACATGCTGGGACTGATAAGAGAGAGAAGAAATTATATTGTGAATGAGTTGTAAGAATGTACTGTGCTGTGCCAGCAAGAGCCAGGGAGTATTCCTAGAATTGAATTCCAGTGGACTTGATTGAGACACAAAAGTGGGATCACTTTTTCAGGACACAGGACTTAATACTCTGACTACATGGGATGAAACAAAATTGCTGCGAGAGTGGCTCATAGAAGTCTGAAGAAAATTATGGCCCACGAGGAGACAAGTGGAAATACCTGAGTTACCCTGGCAACTAATAGAGGAAGAAAGAAAAAAGGCTTAGAAAAATGGGAATGATGGAATGGATATATTATGTGAGACCATAAGACCTGCTGGAGGATTATATTCCATGTGAGAGTCTAAGAGTAGTTCCATTTACCAAAGCCATCAGGAATATGCTGATGAGATGACATCAGCATTACTAAGCTCAGCCTTAGTGCTCCTCTTTATGCCAGGGTTGATGATCAGGGACCACCTACACAGGGAAAGAATACAGGAGTTGGCCATACACCATGACTCTAAGAGCTACCAGTCATATTCATATGTGATCATTGTCAGGGCAAGCAGACTGTGATGCCAACTGTAGTGCAAGCACCAGGCTTACCAATCTGTGTAGGTTCTTTATTGGTTCTAGCAGACACACAGACACATCAGGCAGGGCAGACCAGGGACATGGCCAGAGTGGGGGTGGGGCTGGGGCTGAGTGGCAGGTGAGCCTCCCAGCCCCCCAGAAATCTTCACAATCTTTCTCTGGTCTCTCTCTCTCTAGCATTCTCTCCTATGCTCTATTGGTCTCACAGTGCTCTTTCTAGTGAGCTTGTGCTCCTCCCTAGGGTAATAACCCCCTTTATCCTTTCTTCCCAGTCCCTGGGTACCCATTTACACACGAGCACATCCATTGAGCCAGGCATATACACAATCATGGCGGGGGGGGGGGGTTCAATACCACACGTGTTGGCTATATAGGTTGATAGTGGAAAAATCTGACCATTTCACTTATCCTATACCATCCAGAAGGATTGCCTCAGAGATCCTGCAAACCAAAGGACCATCTGAAGTTCCAGCTTAGAGGAAATATATTGCAAGGAAGGGGTCCCACCATTCCAGATATGCACCAAAGCAGAGATTTTGCTCTAGTGCTGTGTCCCTATAGAAAGTACATGTGAATCCTAGACTCAAGGGGATGGAGGCAGGAATCACTCTACTTACCATCACTCTCAATGACAGACTTGGGCAAGCATTGATTTCCAATCCCTCAGTTCTGGTTTTCACATTGATTAGAGTTCCTAGGCACCAAAAGAAGGCACACTCTCGCCAAAGGACAAGCAAAGATCTCATTGAGCTACAGGGTATGCTCACTTGGCACTTTGGACTCCCCAGCAGGTGAGAAAGAAGTCACCATTGGCAGCGGCAACTATCTCTAAAGAGCAGGTGCTTTCACACAGTGGGTGAAGGAAAGGATTATGTGGAACTCAATTTACTTCCACACCTTTTTGTATTTCCTTGACTACTTATTACTATAGACAGACCTGTGCAGTAACTCAGGTTTGAAAAGGATATGCTTACCAGACCCCCTCAGGAATAAACAGGTTACACTGTCAAGTGTTACGGAAACTTGGAATGGAAATAGTGGAAGGTGAGGGAAGTTAGAATGAGGAGTGGAGGAAGAACATAATAAACATGAGCTGTGGTCTAGCTATAGTTCTTCCCATGACATCCAGGTTTTCTTTCAGAGAAGGAGACCCTTGAACCCTGGAAGATTTGCTTCAATAAAGAAAGTTGTCATGAAATTTCACTTCTATTTTTGCTTTCGCTTTTTACTTCACCTTTGCTTTCATTGTCATAATTTCTCATTTCTGTCTTATTGTCAGTAACATTTGTGAACATCTTCTTGCAGTTCTTCCATGCAGTGCAGCTATTTTTACTTACTTTAAAATTTTTATACTAAGTGACCATATAAATGTTTAGATGTACACATAATTATCATAAATAGTTTAAAGCAGTTTATTTAATTGTAAAGAGGTGGTTTAGCCTTATACATAGTAGAAATTTTAACACTAGCTTTAAAATGATTAAGCAAATATTAAACTAGTACCATTCTTAAAAATAGTCATTATCTGTCTTTCACTGTCAGTACTGACATTATAAATGGTAGGTGTGCTTTTCAGGTGATCACTGTATACTTTTTTATTCATTAGAATGATTATATGAAACCTAAACCCAGTTGAAACCTGATGGAAATTGTAAATATGATTGACAATTTGTAAGTTTTTAAAATATATCCACTATTCGGTATATATATAAAAAACTCTGAGTTAATTAAAGGAGGTATCATTGTTTTTCCTGCCAAAAATTGAAGCTCAGAGATTTGAAGATTTGTTCTGACATGAAAATTTAAATGTTGGTGTTAATTTTCAAGGTCTGGGTCACCTGACTTCAAATTTCATCCTTCTAATACTTTAAATGACTTCCCTCTTCAAAGTAATTCCCTCTTCAAACTTCATGAAGTTTTTGAGACAAAGCACACTAAAGTCATGACAAGAAGGATTGATTCCTTATAGTTTTCAGAAATTATACACACTATTAGGAAATCTTCAAGATGCCCTTGATGGTTTTGCCGGGAGAGCTACCTAGATTTAGATGTTCCACCATGTTGATGCTCCTTGTTTTGAAATTTATTTTTAATTATCCAAAAGATAAATAAATAAGATGAAGAAATAGGGAAAGAAGCAAATAGCATTAACTTTCAAATCAACATTCCAAATGAAAAGAAATGATTTTCCACACACATTTGGGCTTATAGTCTGTGATAAGCAGCAGGCTAGTGTTCAGCTTCATGCTGTGTTTCTGAAGCCCCTTTATTTATTTTTCATTAATCTGTCTCCCTTGTGTGCCTGGTGCTCAGTAATCTGCTCATCTCTAGCATGATCTATACTATAATCCATCGCTTCTCCCCTCATGCATTTTAATGAAGCAATTTTTGCCTCCTTTACATAACTGCTGTCCTGATTTCATACCACAGCATAACCATTCATTGTCACATCATTGAAAGCAAATCTTTAAAGGAATACCTCAAAACAGGATAGATACTGATTTTTTTATTCCCCCCCCTTTTTTTTTAAAGAGGACTTTGTGAATGCAGTAGTGTTTTCATCATTTCATTTTCAGTAGATGCTCTGTTGGGTAGCAAATAGATAACCTGAGGCCAATTCAATTGGGGAAAAAGGCAGTCAGCATCTTTCCACCTCTGCCAGCTCCCTCTGCTCTCCTCGTGCCCCATTACTTACCTGGGTACTATGAATTCCTGCTCTCTGGGATGGTTTCTCTAGCCATGGAACTACAGAAGAACTGCTCGGGATGTGTTTGTCGGTTGTTATGTATGACTCCTGTCTTCCTGCTGGCTTTTCTTCCTCTTCTGTTTTCTGGCAGTTGACTTGGATTTGAAACTTCTGCTCTGCCAACTGGAAATTGAACATTTCAGGTTGTATTTACTTGCCTGTCTTCTGACCCTTGCTCTCTGTGTGAAGTCTCATGTACAGCCTTACTCTAACCCCAGAGTTTTGAATAATGTCCCTCCCTAGATGAGCTCAGGGAACCAGGGCTGCCTGGTCTAGAACATCTCATTCTAGACTTCTGTTCCCATTTCTTGCCTCATTTTGCACCCATTTCCCCCCTCCCTTCACTATCTGGTTAAAATTTCTAGGTCATGTATTCATTCAACAATCATTAAATACCTAGTATGTGTTCTACAAAGATAAATAAGACATAGACTCTGACCATACAAAATTCATCAAACCGATTAATAGATCCCAACAAGGCAGATACAAATTATGTGATACTCGAATCATACAAGTTTGGGGATTCTGATTCTGAAAAAATGCAAAATTTCTAAACACTTAGAAAATTTTTCTAAATACTTAGAAAAAAGGCCCTTAGAAGGCTCTATGTGAGTGAGGGCCCTGAAACTCCGGTAACTCCACAGTGTATTTGTCTGTGTGGATAAACGATTTTTAAAAGGCGTCAAGTTTGTGGTAGAAATTGAGTGTCTGCCGTGAGGGCACCAAGGAAAGGCAACTAACCTGCACCTGCATATCAGGGGTGGCTTCTTTGGGTAGCAGGGATGACTTCCTCCTGGGGGAAGTTTGCTTCCAGTCAGGTTTTTTTTTTTTTTTTTTTGAGACTAGGTCTTGCTATGTTGCCCAGGATACCACAGACTCAAGTTGCCTGGAGTACCATGGACTCAGGTGATCCCCATCCTCAGCCTCCCAGGTAGCTGGGATTACAGACTCTTGCCACAGCACCTGACTGCTTTTTCCAGACCAGGTCTTGCTATGTTGCCCAGGGTAGTCTCAAACTTGTGAACTCAAGCGAACCCAAACCTCTTGCTTCCCAGTGCTTGGACAACAGGTGCACACCACCATGCCCAGCTGCTTCCAGTCAGTTTTACTCTTTAACTGGATAAAGGAGAAGGGGTGATCAAAGAGGCAGGCAAGACATTAGCAGAATGCTCAGCATATAGGTAAAATCCATGATAGTGAGTCCTGGGTGCTATTTTATAGGTGTGGGAAAGTTGTATCAGATCAAAGACATGGTAAGATGGAGAAGTTCTTGCTTTGGGAGTCTGTGGGACAGTAAGAATCTTGTTTTTTATCCTGTTACTTATATTAACATCTGAGACAAACCACTTTGGCCAGAAAATATGCAAGTATGGATATCAGTTGGAAGGCATGGCAGTGTTCAGGCAGGGGTGACAGAGTTATGAACCAAAGTCATAATAGTAGGAGAAGCAAGAAGAGATGGGTCAAGAAATATGTAGAAGATTAGATGTCAGACTGATGAAATGCAGAGAGGCGCCTCGGGCTTTTTAACTTGGGTGAATGATTGTGTAGTAGTACCATCAAATGAAAAATGGCATAGAGAATGATGGTGGCTTAAAGAGAGACAATATGTTTTGCTTTAGGGTCACTCGGTGGAGGCATTCTTTTAGAAAAATGATATCTGGGAATGAGGCTGGGTGAGAATGTGGGTATCGAGGCAGATTAAAGAAGCATCAGTACATATATAGTAATTGAAAGTAAAGAAATGAATGGGCCCATCCAGAAGATGTGGAGAGAATGAAATGCAGGGTCCAAGCATGGGAACCTGGGAAGGGAGACTGGGAAGGTGCAGGAACAAACCACAGGGAGGAGTCAGTGGACAAGGAGAATCTTGCGTCAGAAAAAGTGAAAATCTTCATCATGCCAAATGCTGCAGCCTTGCAATTTCAAAAGTCTAGAACGTGTGCATTGAAGTTGTCGACAGGAAGTAACTGGAGGGAAGAATGAGAGCAGTGAAGGGAATAAGCCAAGTTTCAACAAATTGAGGACTGGATGGGAGGTGAGGAAATAATGAGCCTGGATACTTATGGAGACTTTTGCATCAGAAAATGTTAAAAAGTATTAGGCATTAGCTACAAGGGTTAGAATCAAAGGGATTTTTTTTTTTTTTTGAAATGGGAGATGCTTAAGTATTTTTCTTTTAAAAATAGGAGATGCTTGAGCATTTTGGTGGGCATGCAGAAGAAATATTCAGAAGAAATGAATGTGGTATGGAACAATATCCTGTTCTCCATGACTCTGCCTGCCTGTTATTCCTGGAACTCTGATTCCTGTTAGTGTTGCTAGTTGCAGAAGATGAAATCTGTCCCTTTCCAAGGTGACTAGTACAGATATGGCTGGTTGAGCTTCAATTGTTTTATGTTTTCTGTCAACTCTGAGTTTTAATGATGAATTTATTGATAGCTCAAAGAAACATAAGTACATTTGTTGGCCTACCATACTCCTGAACAGGTTACTGTGGAATAAGAATGGGGGAAAGGATCAAATGGGGTGGAAGGGAATTCTCCTTATCTTTCGACATCCGTTCATTTCTGTAATTCTCATCCTCTCACTGATTTGCTCTGGTAGGGAGCCATTTGCTTTAAAGAGAGTAACATTATTTTTGGGTAGAGAAAGATCAGGAAATGGCCAGTTTGCGCTTGCTTCTGGAAAACTGTGATTTAGACTATTATTAAAACTACTGGTATCCATTCTAGAGGCAAAGGAGATCAAAAGCCATGTCCCAGACGCCACCTCAAAGCTGTGAAACTGAGATGTCCATTTGCTAGTAGCCAAGAACAGAGTGGTTGGTTATTGACAATAAATGTAAAAATACTTTCTAAACTAGAATCTGCACTACAAATGTCAGTTATTACCATCTTTTCTGAAAGACTGCTAGCAGAAATAGTTGCCTAAAGACCCCATAGTACTCCAAATAAAGCATCAGTAACTCAAAGGCAATTGTATTCCTTTTTAAAGCATATGTTTTATTGCAGCATGGGAAATGAAACCTCATTTTCTGCTTAATGCCCACTTGACAGACTTGGTGGAATAAAAAGTCTCCTACCGCCTCGAATGTACTGTACAAGTGTGTGCTGAAGCTGGCTTATTATTGAGTAACCACAACACAAAATGAAAAGCTCTTCACCATCACGTCTTCTTGATTGCTGTGTGAATGATAAACATCCAATAAAAGCCACAGTACTAAAGCCCAATTAGTATTAGTGTTAAAATGTTTTAGCCATTTTAGGGAGGAAAAAAATAAACCGCATAGTTATAATCAGGGAAATGATGAGCTATGGGCCAATAAAATATATAAAAACATTAGGATTCATGTTGTGTAACCCATTTACCATTAGTACTCAGAGATGCACTGAAGTTAAAAAAATAACATAAAAAAATAAAAAAAGATTATCTTGTGTGAGCTGATATCTAGAGACAGGTAAATTCACATCCAAGCATTCTTATCTTAGTGATATTCAAATAAAGATGACTTTATTTTTCTAATTTAAGTCTTTGTTCTTGGTTAAAACACAAATTCCTAGAATTGCTAGCATTTGATTCTTTTCATCATTTATGTCTAAATGTGAGGCAGGAAATGTTGATCCATAAGTAGAGGAGGGAAGGAAGACCCATGCTGTTTTCACAATTAGAACTGGGGCAGCTTCAGATATTGGGCCAGAAGTAAAGATGAGTCCTAATTATCATTTTGGTTAGACATGTTTCCAACAAAAGACTAATTTTCCCCCTTTTCTGAAAGCTATGTGTGCTCAATAAGATTTAGCAGGACTCCTAGAACACACCTTAAAAAAAAGGAACAGGGCGATTCTTTCCCTTTTGCCCTTTTTCCGACCTGGGCCGGTTCACCCCTCCTTAGGCAACCTGGAGGTCCCCCGCTCCCGGGAGGTCACCATATTGATGCCGAACTTAGTGCGGACACCGGATCGGCATAGCGCACTGCAGCCCAGAACTCCTGGACTCAAGGGATCCTCCCGCCTCAGCCTCCTGAGTAGGGAGATGTCGCTGACCTGGGACTACAGGCCCGCGCCACCACGCCCGGCTCCCTTTGCCCTTTTTTATCCTTGTTTCTACTGTGGATGCAGATAGGATGGCCTACAAAGAGCTGGTGCTTAAGCAACCATTTTGTCAGTGTAAGGATAAGGGATAACACTGATAGAACGGAGGTATGAAAAAAATCTGGTTCTTTGTGACACTGGGGGATTCCCATTTCAGCCCTGGACTGCTTGTCTTTGAATTTCTTATAAAACAAGGGGAAAATAAATGTCTTGGTTAAACAACTCTTTTTTTGGGTCTCTGCAGCTCACAGTTGAACTCATTTCTTACTGATGAAAATACATAAGAATACAATAATGTAAAACAAGATAAAATACCCCTGGTATTCTAGGTCCACTTATAGATTCCACAAATGAAGACAGATATGGACAAATTGGTAAGCTTTCAGAGGAAACTTCTCTCCATATGCACTCAAATATATTATCTTGTCCAAATATATTTATTAGGTGTGTGATTGCCTGTAACATTTGTCTGAGTTTCATAATAGAAATATTTCTTGTTTTCAAGTAGTTCACAATCTGTGATAGATCATGAAGATGCAGGAATGATAAAATATTTGAAAAACAATAGGCACAAAGACAAGTTAAAAATACTAGGCATATTTGGAGAGAATATGAAAAAGTGATTTAGAAAGCCATTCCAAGAGAATTATTGTACAAAGAATTTTAAATTGATAGTTCACACACCATGTGCTAACAAAACAAGTGAGAATGATAATGATAGAGAAAGGATTTTAAGTGAAATGGAAGTCCAGAGGTAGATTTACTGAGAAGCCAATGAAGTTTATCTTCAAGGCCCCTCATTTGCACTGGTTCCTTCCAGAGTCTCAGGAAATAATGACAGACATATATTCACATGTTCTTCTGTTTTCTAAAATTTGTAAAAGTAATTTATTTTGACTGTAATCAATTCAGATCACTGTTTCCTTCCTGTTCAACTTCTGCTATGTCATGTTTCCCCTGTGTTAGACAGTGGGGAAACAACTAAAGCGTCTTTGGTATCCAAAAAAGAGGAAATTAAGCTAAGGTTGTATTTAGTGGGATATTTATGAAGGTCACAGTCACTTCCTTGTTTAGTTAAATTATTCCTAGTCTTCTGGCATAGGGATGGATTCTAGAAACATTCCTGCTGCCCACAGTGGCATTGTGATATGAAGGTGTGAGCAAAACAGAACCCCTGTTCAAAATGTATGGAATCAAAAACTATTACAGAAAATCCTTTCAATCATCAGATTTGTCTCTTTCTCTCTGCATATATATACATACATGATATATGTTATATATATGTATAGATGGTATACATATTATATATTATACATAACATATATTATATATATATTTTAAATCTCAAAAGCAGTTCTTCAGATTTGATGCTATTTGTAATAGGACCAAACTTTGGCTCAAAAGGCAAGCCTTGTTTGAATTCATTAATAATAACTGTCAACTTAGAAACTACAAGCTTAGAAATGGAGCAAACATGGTTTTGGTCTTGCTCTAGCTGGTTTTATAAGTTTTCAGTATTATTGCCCTAGTGAGAAATAACCCCATGGCTTCTCAATCCTATTGCACAATTATTTATTATAAATCTATCTTATGTATAAATCTATATTTGTAAAATGAAAGGATTTTAAAAGGAGTGAAATATGTTATTCCCCCCATAGGGCTCTTGCCCTCTGGCTTGGAAAGGTATTTCAGGGAAAAACTAAAGGCCCTTTCTGAAAATGCATTAGGCAAGATGAGATTGGGTCCAGTTGTGTGTAAATATACATTTAGACATTCTTAAAACTTCTTCTTCTGGCTTGGTGTTAACAGCAAATTCACTACTCTATGTGTCTTGATTTATGGGGCTTCCATCATGTTTATTATACGTATTTGTTTGTTTCATTAGTCTAACTGTTGCTATCATACAACACAAGGTGATTCTACTACTTTCCATGATATAAAAATCAATCCCCATTTTTTCCTTACCACTATTCCTATATCCTTCTGAATCTTTATTTCTGTATTTTTCAAGTTGTGGTAAAGTAGACATAAAGTTTAGTATCTTAACCATTTTAGTTGTACAGTTCAGTGACACTAAATACATTCACACCCTCTTACCATTGCTACTCAACCCACAAACTCTTCATGATGCAAAACTGAGATGCTACCTGTAAGACACTATCTCCCCATTCCTGCCTCTCACTGTCCTTGGCAATCACTATTCATTCTATTTTCTATTTCTATGAATTTGACTTTCAGTTATCCTATAGGAATGGAATAATATGATATTTTTCCTTTTGTGATTGGTTTTCTTCACTTAGCGTAATGTCTTTAAAGTTGATTCATGATGTAGTTTTCATTTATTTGAGGTGAGTTGAGTATACCCTGCCTAAAGTTTTAGAAAATGCTGGATAAATTTTCAAGAGACTTTAAACCTTACTACTACATGATTTTCACCCATTCATCATCTTTA
Organism: Uropsilus gracilis; assembly: GCA_004024945.1. Classification (NCBI taxonomy): domain Eukaryota; kingdom Metazoa; phylum Chordata; class Mammalia; order Eulipotyphla; family Talpidae; genus Uropsilus; species Uropsilus gracilis. The sequence goes on from PVHY01001467.1 coordinate 26,729, forward strand.
GCAAATATTTCTCAAAGAATCTTCTGCACACAGAAGAAAAACAATGGAATAAATAAGGAATATAAAATATGGTTCAAGTTCGTTGAGAGTTTGCTATTCCATTAGGGGACACGCTTTGTCCTCATCCATCCTTTGTATGAACATACATATTTAGTAGTAATGTATAACACTTATCAATACTGTAATACAGAGAACTGAGCAGCATAGCATTTTTAGACTAAGTTCAAATATGTGTCAAAAATGTCTTAAGCATCATAAGCCTCTATTTTGAACATTTTCTAAGGTAGAGCACAGTCCTCAATACATTGAGGCTGAGTGCATATGTATGCAGGTGTACATGCCCTTGATAGACTGAGACCTGCAAACAGGGAAACTGACACAAGAAGATGACTGAAAGAGGAGTCAATGCATCAATTTGGATGGGAAGAAGCAATCAGGGTAAATGTCTTGAAATCAGGTTTTATCCATTATATTGGTGTATGTTTGTCGAGCAAGGGGGAGAAGTAGCTTGTAAAATTATTCCATTCTCATCTGCATTTTTTAAAACAACAGAGCAAACAAATTTTAGTATACAAACTCTGATTTCCCTCTGTTGCTTTCCTTGATCTTATTCCCATTCTAGGTTGTTCTCAGCTCCCCACTAGAAGATTCTCCTTAGTTCAGGGTGTGTCTGTAGGTGCTGTGGCAGGGAAGTTAATGGAAGAAGAGATTTGGTGCGTTCCAAAGAGAGAACTGGATCTCCACACCTAGTTTTGAGAAAGGAATCCTGGAAAAGTGCTGTGAGCTTCTAAAAAAAGGAAATTTGAGATCAAAAGAGTCTCATAACTCTAAGATTGACTCCTTGGAGGTTGGAAAACCATAGAGAAGGAATATCTGTCAGAGTTCAGATGATAGGGTATGCACAACACTGTAGGTTCTGGTAGGTTTCCATGAATGAACTAGTTGAGTAAAGAGTTGCAAAATGACTACAATGCCAACATCTGTAGGATAAAGATAGACTATGGAATCTGGTAGATGGAAACTGGGGACGTACTAGCAATGCCTGCATGGACTGCAAAGGACATGATCTTCCCCAAAGCTGGCATGACATTGGCCTTCTGGAACTTAGACACAACGTTAGGACAAGGAGTGTATCCAGCTGACAAGAAAATTTCCTGCTTCCTGTGTGCATGCTTGCGTGCATGTGTGCGTGCATGTGTGTGTGTGTGTGTGTGTGTGTGTGTGTTGGGGAGTGTGTGTGTGTGTGTGTGTGTGTGTTGGGGAATGTGGAGGTTTTAGACCTTCTAAATAGAAATGAAGTTTTACTCTAGAAGACTAAAATTTTATTTCTGGCATCCCTGAATTTATCCACTGAGATTCATACCGACTACACCAATTTATTTTTCTTCCAAGAATGTGTCTTAAACAATTACTCATCTTTCTTTGAATTGTTAAAGTTTTATAGGCAGGATACAGATAAAAATTCACAAAGCATTCCCAAAATTGTGACTTCTTGTGGTTTCCAACCAATTTCCTGGTAACTGTGCAGAGTTTAGAAACTTCAGTTTAAAAATTTGACATGACACTTGGCAGAAATAAAGCCTTTAGCAAAACCCACCAGAATCATCTTTCAAAATACTGAACTCTGTTGGAAAGCTCTGAGTGGTTTGGTGTAGGATCTATATATTCTCCTGGAATTTACAAACTATGAAACTGGAATTTATTAACATAGTGTCAACTAACCAATTATGTACTGAAAACAGAATCATCTCAGCAGGATGCAGAAAAAGAGGAAGTTGATTATGCTTTAAACTGAAGCACATCAGCTTCCTATTTGCTGGAGGAAGGGACGGAGGAAAGGAGGGTGAAGAGGGAATGAGTCAACGATCACAGACCAAGTCCTACAAAACTGCCTAAAACTTTATGGCTGGGAACGTCTTGATGGCTAATCCTCACTGAGAAGTGAGCATGGAGGGGAAGTGAGTGCAGATCAAATGAATGCTTCATGGCATAAAGATGAAAAAGTTTGGTGGCCCTCCCTCTGCTTTTAGGCAGGTGATCAGAAAGGAGGATGGAAAGATTAGGGTGTCTACCTAGTAAATCTTCCACAGCAACTTGAATTCTTTTTAAAAATTGAAGGAATTCACATAACCTAAAATTAACCATTTTAAAGTATACCATTCAGTGGCATTTTAGAACACAGAATTGTACTACTACGTATATAAAATTCTGTAATATTTTCATCCCCCCAAAGAAAACTCAGTGCCCACTAAATATTCATTCTTTTTTTTAAATCTCTCATCCCAATTACTGATGACCACCAATCTGATTCCTTACTCTACTTTTGTGTATACTTTGTTTTTTTCTCATACAAAGGAAAAACAAAGGAACTGAGAAAACAGAAACAAAATAACCCCTAGAAATGAAATATGACTGCAGAATTGATGCCACCAGAGGGGGTGGTCAGAGGGGGGTGGGGACAAAGGAAGGTAGGGGCACAGTGATCTATGGTAAAGGACTTGGGTGTTTGGATGGTGGGGGTAGATGCTGATGCTGACATAGATCTGACGTGTGAGCTATTCCCCTTATATTGTCACAAATCAATGTTATCGTAATAAAGGAAAATAGGAGTTAACTTAGTATGCAGAGGTAATGAATCAATGTTTTAAAAAAATGCAGATTTTTAAGATATTTAAGAAATCTCAAATATTCTACCTGGATATTGTTATGGGTTGAATTGTCTTCCAAAAATATATGTTAAATCCTAATCTCTAATACTCTAGAATGTGAAATTTATTTGGAAAAAGGGTCATTGTAGATACAATTAGTTAAGGTGAAGACATATTGGAGTAGGATGGGTGTGAGACTAGTGTTCTTAGAGGAAAATGGTCATCTGAAGACAGTCACACCAGAATAATGCATGATGATGAAGGCAGTGATTGGTAGCTAAAAGCCAAGAAACACCACAGATATCCAGCAAACCAGCAGAAGCCAGGGGGTATAAGAAAGTGTTCCCTCACAGGTTCAGGAGAGCAAGTTTCTGCTGACATTTTGATTTCAAACTTCTAGGCACAGAGTGTGAGACAATCATTTCTGTTGTTATACATTATTTGGTTTGTGATACTTTTGCAATGACAATCCTAAGAAATTAACACATGGCTAAATTTTATATTACAATAATAATTTTCATAATGATAGAAAAGAAAGGAACTACAAATAACTCTACCTATACCAATATTGAGACCTAAACTCTTTTCTACATCTACTGTGAGAATGAAGACCATCCTAAGCAATCAGACTGTCAATGTTGCAGAAAATGTTGACAGCCTTTTGAGGGACACAGTTATTGTGAAGAGTCCCAGAAGAATCCTGTGGAGGAAATTCAGTCACATCCATGTAGAACTCAGTCTCCTTGGAAAGGAGACTGTGTGGCAGAGCGGTGGGTGTTGTAGTTTGGGTTGCTAAAAGAGAAGTGACTAGCTAACTTAAAAATAGCAGAAATTTATTTCCCACAGTTGTGGAGGCTGTGAAGTCCAAGATCAAAGAGCTGGTAGAATCCAGTCTCTTAATGATTCATAGATAGTTGTGTCCTTGCATGGCAGAAGGAACAAGAGAAGTTTCTGGTATCTCTTCTATAAGGTCATCAATCCCATTTTTGAGGATACCACCTCATGACCTGATTACCTCCTGTATGCAAGTTATCACATAGGGGACAAGGTATCAACAAAGAATTTGGGAGCAATACAAACATTCAGTCCATAGATAGGAAAATAGTAAGGAAGTGCTACTGTTTCATTATCTGCAGTCATAGGTACAGTGTGATTAGAGGTGAGGTCAGTGTATTCAGACTTTCCTATCAATATCTTCATTCAGGAGAGTGGGTCACTTGATTAGACCTGAAATTTTTTGCATCAAGTATACATTTGTGGAGGGAGAAGGGGGAATTGGAGGTGGAAGGGGCACAAAAGATTAAGATGATGGTTCATGGATGATAAGGTAGAAGGTGGTGGGAGAACCCAGGGTAGATAATGATGTGAAAAAACAGAAAGAAATTGTACCCATAAGATATAAAAAAAATAAATTAAGAAAAAAAAAGAATACATTTGTGGTACTAAAGAGCATCTGCATTTAGGAAGCCCAAGCATTACTTGTTCAGAGTCTCAATTCATAAAAATGAGTTAATTTTTAAGGAAAAGGCATTTAAATTGCATCAAATTTAGCTGCAAATTCAAATAACAGTTAAAAAAACAGGATATTATAAAAAATTTGCATGGTACCTATGTTTCTGAAAAAGGAGGCCGATGAATAATATATAAGAATTGTCCAGCTATGGAAAGAACAGAATGATGGGTGAGTCCCAAGACCTATTAGTGGTATATTAAAGAGACAATAAAAGTCATTTATTGATTTGGAAATTTTTCTAGAAAAAAAAGAGACACTCTGATATATAACAGTACTGTGATCCATGGTCCCTAAAAAAGTTTGGCAATTCCATGCTATAAGGTAGAAATATAAGACTTCTCTTGGTGAGAGCTCTGCAATTCATTCATTTCTTTGCACCCTATCCCCCACTGCCACCATATCCTTGCTTCATTAAAAACAAATCTATATCATTTAAGCAAAAAAAAAAGGATCTGTGAAAACACTGTGCCTTTTAGATGGAATACCAGTGATAGAATTGGTTTCTTTAAATGTGATGATGCAATTATTTTTGTCAAAATATGAAATAACCCAAACACATGAGAATCTAGACTGCCAACCACATGGAGGATATTCCCAACTTCCAGCTATTCCTAGGTGACACCCTGAAAATGGCTGCAATAATTAGTTAGTATAGTGGTTCTTAACCTGGCTTGCACATCACTATCACCTGGGAAGCTTTGAAAGTCTTCTCACTTCAGATAAATTAAATCAGAAACTCCAGGGATAGGGCCTATGTACTAGTAATTTGTGAAAGATCCTCAGGTGACTCTAGCATGCAGCCAGGGTAGAGAGCCAGTGGCTTCATGTCATGTTGCGTTACTGAATGAATCTGAGCATTCTGATAACAAGAGGCAGAGGTGAATACTTGTCTCTGCCCCAGCCAGCTCCCTGCTTTTTGTCTTATTGAAGTTATATAGAGTAACTTAAGTGGAACTGAGGCAAAGGCTGGTAATTGTCATGGCAATGCCCTAGATTTTCCCTATCAAATTCAATCTTATCTAGGATGGAAGATGTGGAAATGACTTTAGTGAAGTTAAAATATTTCTGCCCTATGTAGAATATTCAGCATTAACTTCAACAGAGTTTTTCCATAAAATTTCAAACACTAAAACTTTTAAAAACAGTAGATCTCACTTGAATCAAACATTTTTTTAATCATTAATTGTAAAGGGTGCTGATCATAGAGAATTATCTAGGCAATCAGCAACATGTATAGCCTTTAATGCCTCCTGGCTGCTGAATGTGAGTTCTGTATATTGATTACAAATCTGCAGATTTCTCTTCTTATGTATCATCTCTTCTTTCTTTGATTGAATATAAAATAGGTGGGGTTTGAAAATCATAGAGTTGGGAGGGATCTGTGGAAACCCTTTTATTTAGTTCTCTGACTTTACAATTGAATGCCTCATCACACTAAGGTAGTCAAACCAGCATGGTCTTTGTTAAATTCCTGAATGCTCCAGCATGGACCACTGCCACACCCTTCTAACTTACTTCCTCCTTGTTGCCCCCTTTTCTCCATATTGTCAATCTGAGGGTTGTAAACACAAATCCAATCAAGTCACTCCCACATTGTCTAATATTGAGTCCACATTTGCCTCAGGTCCAAATTCAAACTCCTTTGCTTCCTCTACAGTGTGAACTGATCTGGCCCTGTCTTCCTCTACAGATTCCTTTCCAATATTCTTTCGAATTTGCAGTCAACTAGGGTCCTACATGGTCTAAATGCTATTTTCCAAATGTGTTCTATGTCACAATACATTTTCAAATGATGTTCTTTCTTTTGACAGTGCTCTCTCTCTTCCTATGTAAGGAGACCCTTCTATATTCTCACCTATATAGTTCATATCAGGACAGGCATCAGATTACAGCCCCAGGTGTGGAAAGTGGGAGAAGGCTTACTGAGATAAAGTTAGAGGGTTTGTTAGATGGTATTTACCTACTAAAATAAAAGACTTTCTGAATTGTTTTGTATAACTTCAAAGTTATGTACAAGACTAAGTCAAATATGTTGATAATGGAACTTTCTGGAGCAGTGGTAGTAATGGTGGTGACATTATTGCTATTGTATCTTTAGTGAGGTTGTCTATTTACCTACCTACTTACCTAACTACCTGCCTACCTACCTACCTACCTACCTACTTACCTATATGTCATGTCTAACTTCAGTCAAATCTCAGGTGTACAGCAGTTTAAACTAACCACACTCTTTATAACATATCATTATCCTTGTTCTATGGAAAATTAATATTTAACTTATTTTTTTTAGAGAAAACCATTAAAAGTTTTATGCGCTTTCCTTATGCCTCTTCCCTTCCACCCAAATAGGAAATGATTTCAATATATTTAATATATATTCCTTTATTTATTAATTAATAATTAACTAAGTACTACTATGGATCCCTTTATGTATGTGCTCTTTGGGTTTCAAATAGCTAACATCCTTTTATGTTAGTGTTTTATGCCACTCTCTGTTACCTTTTTTCTTGTGTTTTTCATTATTATACATGTTACCATGTATATATCAGTTCTTTGGTCTTCCAAATGCTGCAGCCATCAAATGCCACCTGTTTCTCTTCCCTTCCTCTGTCTCAGGTAATGAGCACCCAGATAGCCTCTGTTCTTTATGACAAACAACAGTAAAATGTGTATCTTCTGCTACATCCCTTTATAGGTGGGGGAGACAATTTTTGTGACCTAGCTATGTACAACTTAATCTGACTAAGCATTGCTAGACACACTTATCAGATCAGGCTGTAGAGTGTGCACCTATGTACACATCCATAACTGCAAGATTTTCCCACCTCTCCACCACTTGACATTCCTCAGCTTCCCAGTATCTCCCATAAAAGAAGAGCAAAACAATGACTCATTTTGTTGTTCTCATTTTAAATAAGCTTTCTTTTTTTTAGATTAATTTCAAGTTTCACACAAAGTTGAATGTAATGACAGTTCCCATAATAGCTCATGCCCTTTCAACCTCTTTGACTATCAACATCCTGTACCAGGGTGGTATATGTCATGATTGATGAATCTATGTTAGCAGATTTAATAATCACCCAAAGTCTGTAGCTTATATTGAGGTTCAGTCTTGGTGTTGTACTTGCTATAGGTTTTTACAAACATTGTAATGACCATTGTAGTATTGTGCAGAATAGTTTCACTGCCCTAAAATCCTCTATATATACTCTGGTGATTCATCCCTCTCCACAATCTCTGGCAACCCCTGAACTTTTTACCCTCTCTGTCTTTGCCTTTTATAGAACATCATGTTATATAGTATAAAACCTTTTCAGATTCACTCAGTAATGTATTTAAGATTCCTGTGAGTCACAGTCTTTTTTAGTGCTGAGTAATATATTCATTGTCTGGATATAGTCTGATTTATTTACTTATTCTTATTATTTATTTACTTATTCTTCTACTAAAGGATGTCTTGGCTACTTTCTAGATTTTGGAAAATATACCTGCATGCAAATTTTTATGTATATTTTCAACTCATTTGGATAAACGTTAAAGAGTTTAGTTTTTTAATGGTAAAGATATAGCTGACTTTACAAGAGATCACCAAACTGTCTTCCCAAGTGACTGTATTATTTTGTGTTCCAACTAGCAATTAATGAAAGTTCTTGTTGCTCCACATTCTCACTAGCATTTAGTTTTTCTCAGTTCTGCATTTTGGTTATTTTAGTTGTTCTATGGTGATATATTGTTACTGTTTTAATTTGCAGTTCCTTGATGATATATGATGTAAAGCATCTCTTCATATCCTTATTTGTCACTGGTATATCTTTGGTGACATATCAAAATTGTTGGTCCACTTTTTTTTTCTTTTTTAATTCATTTTATTGATTTGTCACAATTGTGCATTAATTGATCCCTCCTCCTCCCTCCATATCCTCCTCTGTATTCCCCTTCCTCCTCCCTCCATATCCCCCCTCTGTATCCCCCCTTCAGTCACTCCTCCCATTTTTCTGCAAATTGTTGTTTGGTTAAGTTGATGTTTAATTGTTGGTTGTTTGGCCTGTTGTTCTCTTCCGATATATGGTAAGTGTGTGTGTGGTTTTTTATTGTTGTTGTTGTTTTATTTTTTGTTTTTTTTTTAACCCTGGGGCTTTCCCACTTCACTAACATTTGTTAACTATCCTGATCTTTTGTGCTCTTCACCTCCTCTGCCTTCTTCCCCTTCCTCCTCTCTCGTTCCATGGTTCAGTCCCATTGGTTGTTTTCATTTTTTATTTGTTTGTTTGATTTTCCCTATATCCCTTATATAAGTGAGACCATCCTGTACTTCTCTTTTTCTTTTTGGCTTATTTCTGCTAATATGAGTCTTTCTAGTTCCATCCAGGTTGCTGCAAATGACATGTGTTTGTCCTCCTTGATGGATGCGTAGTATTCCATCGTGTATATGTACCACATTTTTTTAAATGTTGGTCCACTTTTTAATTGCATTGTTTGTTTTCTGATTATTGAGTTTCTTTAAACTTTTGTTTTGGAGAGTCAAGCCAGAGGAATTTTTAATATTCAAAATGAAAATGCAATGCACCATAGGTACCTCTGTAAATTAATCACAATGACTTTGAAATATTTTATTAGAAACATCAGTACATGTGAAACCTGATGTTCTAAATACACACACAGAGTAGAAATTATAGATTTACAGTACAGTCAGATATATGCTTCCAAAATGAATCTTGCAATGGTGATCTAATCACAAATTGGCATCACAGGAGCACCTCAATACAGCATTAGAGAGAAATGCTGTGTTGATGAGGGCTGGGAATGTCTTTCTCATAGAAGGGCAGCTTACTAAGGAGTCCACACAATGTTATATCGACTCTTTGGGTCCATTAGACAATGCCAACAACCAGTCTATAAGAAAGTCTATAAGAAACACTCCATAGAAGGAGAAGGATTCTTCGGAGGAAAAGTGGAAGCCCCACACTAAATTGAAAGAAGACAAAAAGGAACTGCTCTTGCTCCTGAGGAGGGGATAGATGAGAGCAGGTATGGATGCTGAGCCCAAGATCAAGAACACTTTTGCTCACCTGCCCAGGGACACCTTCATGTTGGATGAATTTAAGTACCATACTCGAATGAGGACATGTTCTCTGTGGTGCTGCCATATTTTTGGGAGCTCTTTGATAATAATGACTGATCCCTGTTGTAGTTTGAGTACCACTTCTATGAATTGCTCACCACACCTTCATGGGTCACATCACTAGAACATTCCAATGATTGGACAAGCTGAGGAAGAATGGCTTTACCAGTGTTGTGTTGTTTGGGACCAACAGCAGCAGATATGTTTCTGGAGCTTGGGGCTTACAAAGTCAAGAGCTTATCTTTCTGCTGAGTCCATGATTGAGGGTAGATTACAAGTCAGACAGAAATATGACAGAAACTGGATCCTGGCTGAGAGGTCACCCGGATGTAGTTTGAGATTACATTCCTGAGAGGGGGCCTTCTAGTGTGGGCAGAGCCTTCAATCAGGGTTAGAGCTTCAAGTGATCATGTCTTGTCATTGCCCCACTGCCTGCACTTATCATTGGGAAGATGGAGGTCATTCAAGGAAAATGAATATTGAAAAGTAGACAAAACAATAAATGAAACTGATTTTAGCATTTCCATTTTCTGTGGTGTGAATGTCCCTATCATAGACCATTTTGTGCAGAGTGGAGAAGATATGTACAGAGCATACTGTTCTATAGTATTTCCACCATATAGATGCTGTAAACATCACCTTAAGAACCTTCATAAAGGTAAATTATACTTAAAATAATTAGGAACTGGTGAATTTTGAATATTAACTTTACTTTTACATGATTGAATTCATTGTGAGTTTATATACTCTATTTTGTGATATTGTGATTAGCAATCAGACCACAAAATTGTTGAAAATTTAACAACCAGCTTTTATGAGTTGGCATGAACTTCCTCCAGTACACCACTGAGTATGCCCATTTGGGAATAAAGAAAATTTGATCCATTATTTACAGTGTATACCAGAATAAATTTCAAATGGACAAGAGACATAAATGTAAAAATAAAATGAAACCATATGAGTATGAGAAAAGATATGGATGAATTTCTCTGTAATCTGGGGAATGAGATTATACTAGCTTCATAAAACGAACTGGGAATTATTCTTTTTGCATTTTCTGGGACAACTTATATAATATAGGAAATGTGATTTAGGGAGCCTTGATAGAGTCATTTAAAAAACATCTAGACCTAAAGATCTTTAGGATGGAATTTTAACTACCAATTACATTTCTTTAGTTCTTGCTAGTGTTTTAATACCCTTTTTCTTTTAGTGCCAGTTGGGTATTTTTGTATATTTTTCAGGAATTTGTTACATCTGTGCTTGCTTTTTAAATCTGTGATTATTACCCCATCTTCATTTTTGATCTGTTTTACTTTTGTTGTCTCTTTTTTTATTTGATAGTCATATCAGAGGTATTAGTAATCAAAAACAGAATTTTCAGTCTTATAAATTTCCTCTGCTTAAAAATTTATTGTATTCTTTCTTTTTCGTTATTATAACCTATCTGGGTATGCTTTGATGTACTTTTTATGACTTATTGAGTTGGATGCTGAGCATATTTCTTTTCAAATTTTGTTGTTTCCTGATAAATATGTTTAAAGGAATAAACACTCTTCTAAGTATGGCTTTGGGGTTTTCATGTTCATTCAATCCTAGACATTTCTTCATTTTGATTGTAATTTTACTTTTAATCTATAAGTTACTTAATCATTTGGCATTTTAAAAATATGGAACATTAAAATTTTTATGTCATTAATTTCTATGATTATTTCATTACGTTTGGAAGACAAAATCTGTTAAATATTATTCGTGGAAAGTTTTTTGAGACTTGCTGTAGCCCTCACATATTTGTATAAATATGTGCATGCTTCTAAAATTGTCCAATTACTATTTATTGCTTGAACTGTTATAGCATATACATATAAAGATTACATACAGCATGCCATTAGACTTGATTATCAAATATCTGAACAATATAGTTGAGAGTATAAGCCTATTAATTATACTATTAAGATAAAAAGCTCATTGAATTTTTTTCTTACTACATTTCTGATAGCTGGGTCCTAAAAATTGCAACTTTATACCCGTTAGTTATTGTAAACTATTACTGGATGCATACTTTTAGTGATTACTTTTTTTTTTGTGACTTGATCTCGCTATTTTTGCCTGTGGAGCCACAGGCTCATGTTGCCCGGGGTACCACAGTCTCAAGCAAACTCCAGCCTCAGCTTCCCAGGTAGCTGGGATTACAGGCGCGTGTCACCATGCCCAGCTATTTTTTGGGGACTAGATCTCGCTATGTGCCCCAGGTGGAACTCGAACTGCGATCCCTGGCCCCAGCCTTGGCTTCCTAGGCTGCCACCTACAGGCATGCACCACCATACCTGGCCTGATTACATATTCTTACTCTAATTGTTTTGTTGACTTACCTTACATTCTTTTTCAATCAGTTATAATGATTGTTATTCTAGTTTCCTTTCATTTTCTCTTTTTCTCATTTTTAACCTTTTTATGTCTTTTGGCTCATAATCAGCATTTTTTTGAATTTTATTTTTATTTCTTAATAACATCAGAGTATTTTTATTTGTGAATTAACTACACTTACATTTATGATAATTGTTATTGTATCATAAGTTATTTCTCCTACCATATCTGTATTTTCAATTTACTACATGTTTGTTTTCTGTTGTCTCAAATATATTTGATTTGTGTTTAGGTTGACTGTCCTTAAAACACTTTTTTATGTTAACTTGTTCCTATTAATTTTTTAAGCTTAGCAATATATTTCTCCAATCCAATAATTTAGTGAAATCATGTATATATTATAGTTGTTGTTTATATATATTTACACACACATTTATCCATATATATGGATATATGAGCAATCTCTTGCTCATTTTTTCTCTCTGTTTCTGTCACAACACATACATACACACACACGTATCCTTTTTTGCTTTTCTGACTGAACATTTACTCTTATACCCAAATACAGGAAGAAAGAAAAACTTAAAAGGAGATAAGGGAAATTCCAAGTCTAGAAACATCAAGAACTTACCATCATGTCTCATTTTATTTTTTGGTTATTAGTTCTGCAGACCCAAATATCCCTTTGGCGTCTATAGTTTCTCTAGGGCTGATTTTGATTGTGTATGTGTTTGTGTGTGTGAGTGTGTGTGTGTGTGTGTACGAGTCAGTTTGTCATCTTGACAAGATGAGAGAGTGCTTTGTTTTATAAGGAGGTATACCATAGAAAGAGCAGAATTTCAGATTGCATATGTATGAGGGAGAAGCTACCCATGTTATCCAAGAAATGCTCCACCCCACATTTGATTTTTCATTTTAATTAATATGTATATATGTGTGTGTACATAAAGTATATACATATACGTGTATAAAGTTTAGATACTGTCAGGTTAGTGATGGAAAAAGCTGTCCTTGCTCCTTCCCACTCCAAAATTCTCCCTCATAGCAGCAGTTTTAATATTAAAAAAAACCATTTCTTCCGATGTTTACTTCCACATTTATGTAACGTATTATTATTTCTTATTTTTTCAATGTTAGATATTATCTTTTGCTTCCTAAAGTGAAAGATGTAAACTTAGTGCTAAGAACCCAAGAACCCAATATATTTCTCTTCCTCCTATGTCCCCTTCCTCTTCCTCCTCCAGTCTCCAATAGAGTGAAATCAGTCCTTCCATTATCAATATTCAGTGTTCACAGAATCTTGTTACGCAAATGCAGCTCTCACCTGATACAGGTAGCATTCTAAGATTATAGTTCCTTTGTTATGTAACCATATTCTTAGGGTTAGTACTCACCATTCCCTCTCCGCCACAGTTGTTTAGTGCCTTATGTGCTTATCATAATTCTCTAGGTATTTTCAGTACAGTAAAAAATATCAGCTCAGCCGGGTGTGGTGTACGCGCCTGTAGTCCCAGTTACCTGGGAGGCTGAGACTAGGGATCACTTGAGTCCGTGGGTTCAGGATTACCCCAGGCAACATAGTGATATCTAGTCTCTAAAAAAAAAAAAAGAAAATCAGCTAATCTAATTCTTACTTTCCCCCCATTCCTAATCTTTCTGTGCAAGCCCCAACTTCCTGTTCACTCTATAGTATTATTTAGAACTTCCCTTCATCATCAATCTTTGGAACTTCCTTTGCCTGCCTCCCTGTGTTAGGTCTCCTATTTCCTAATTTTGTATCTTCTTTTTTGACTTACTCCCTTTTTTTGGTGAAGAGCTCATATCTTCTAGTAGCTTCCTTATAAGGAATCCATAGGTGGTACAAGTTTTAGTCTATGTGTAATAATCAGTTTTCATTCAAGCTATTCCACATTTTTAAATGCCACCATTTTACGTTTGCCACATTATGAATTTCACATTCTTAACAAAGAACATTTTTTCCCACTTCACTACACATAGGTGGTTTTCATTTCACTGGTAACCTGCTTCTGAGCCAGGGTGAGAATCTGGATACGGAGCTGAATTACTTGGGTTAGAGGCAGAACTGGAGGCTTCTATTTGGCAGGTATAGTAGGTCTGGGTGAGGCAGCACAGAAGGGTTCTGGAGTCCAAAATGTGATGTGCAACTGATTTAGCAACCTCCTGATGTTGGCAGAGGCAGCAGTTAGTACTGTCACTGTCACAGTAGCATCCTGTCTTGGTGCTTTCTGTCAGGGGTGGTGATTCCTTGGTGGGCAACTCTGTCTGGCAGTGCTCTGCTATCCTCCCCTTTATCTATCTCCAACCCAACACTTTCAGCTTACAAGGTTACTAGTCCATTCTGGCTGTTTTATAGAAATACCAGACTGAGTGGCTTATAAACAATGGAAATTGAAATCTCAGGAGGCTGGTAGTCCAAGGGCAGGTGCAGGCATCACCTGGTTGTAGTGTGGGTCTTCTGGGTTGTAGAATGCTGACTTTTCACAGTGACCCCACATGGCAGAAGGGGCAAGTGTTCTCTGGGGCTTCTTTCTATAAGGGCATTAATCTCATCCATGAGATTTTCTTCCCCTGATCTAGTCATTGCTCTAAGTTCCTCCCTTTCCTAATATCATGATTTGGGGATTTTAATACATTAATTTGGAGTGACTGTCACAAACATTCAGAGTATAGTGACTGACTAGAGTGACTTCTGTTTTAAACTAACTCTATGCTTACAGGTGACCTTTTTAATGGCTCTATGTTTGCAGGTGACTTTTTTCTACTATAAAACAGAAGACTTTGGGAAAAGAATTCTAATTTGGAAATCGTTTTCCTCAAAAATTAGTATGCATTTGTCCTTTGACTGTGGAGTCTAGTGATATTGTTGACATCTGAAGTCATTCTTTTCCTTGAGTCTGTATGTGATTTTTTTGGAAACGATTTTACTTTATCTCAAAGTAGTATTTACTTTTGAATTTTTTTCAAAAATCCATATATGCATATTTTAAAGAATCAGAGTTCGACATGTTGCCTCATGAAAAACAGTTGTTTCCTAATTTTGTCCTCCTCCTTCATTTCCTCAACTTTAAAAAGAACCACTTTGATCAATAATATATATGAATATATAATTAATGTATTCTTAACACATATTACATAGATCCTAAGAAATCCTCATATTTAACTGTTACTCACATTTTCATGAAAGCATCACACATGAAATTAGAGGACTGCTTTCACTCATTTGGGGAAAGGGCTGAATTTGGGGACTGGGGCCTGTGTCTGGCAATAGAAGTCAATTGGTTTGGGTCCATAAGATTCTTGAGGCCAGCAGGCTGTATGGGCCTCCTGATATGAAGAAAAGACTAGGCGTGAGTTTTGAAAAATTGCAGATGGAGGCTGAGGAGAGTTGATTTGCGGCTTTTAGGCAATGACCAGCACTGTAGGATTACAACCCCGCCTTCTTGGAAACTAGAACTGCTGTGATCTGGTCAAGGGATGATCCAGTGGCGGGAAGCTTCAATTGATTACTTTGGACCCTACTTAGGCACCAGTAAAAATAACAACATCAGGCAAAGGAAGCCAAACAAGACTGTTCAGACAGACTTCAGGTGCACCTTCATCTTTTTTTGTTATGCCTGCTCCTCTAAGACAATCAGGAATTGCTAAGGATTTCTCCAGCTTTAAGGAAGTACAGTTGACTTCTGAGTAGCAATGTGGCAGAATTTCCTCCTTTGACTGATAAGCGTCTTGAAAGTTCTATTTCTTCGGATGGGATAAGAGGAGCTGAGACTAATTTCCTGTTAATAAGGGCTTGATTGTAGCATCAGGAAACTTTCTGGGGTGAGGTTGGTGATTATATTTTACTGCTGTGATTATATTTTACCTGTGATTATATTTTACTGCTCTATATTTCTCAGCTTCTCTTGACTAGCAACTTTGGTTACCTGATGTGATGGGTTGAATGTCTCAGAATTCATAGAGCGAAACCCTAACCCCCAGTGTGATGGTATTAGGACACAAGGGCTTTCGCAGGTGATTAGGCCATGAGACTGGGACCTCATGAATGGGATTAGAGCTTTTATGAAGGAGACTACGCTGAGCTCTTCCCCTTCTGCATGTGAGGGCATGGTGAAAAGATGGTTGTCTATGAACCAGGTAGTGGCCACTCACCAGACAGGAAGTGCATATGCAGGCACTTTCATCTTGGTGTCTCCAGGTTGTAGAACTCCAGGCAGTAAGTGTTTGTTGTTTAAACCACCCATTTGGTATAGCATCTGTTAGAGCAAACTGTATGGACCTGTAATTCATTTATTTTCTATTATTGTTTATTGAAGATGAGAGGTGAGGGAGTGTGAAGAGTGTGACTGTGACCAAAACTGACATGACATTCTGTGCCTAAAGCCCCACCCCAGGCCACCATTATTGAACCAAGTGACTTTCTATCACTCACAAAAATAATTTTGAATCCAATTTAAATATTTCTTCTATACAGAATTGAACTTTTATCAAAGATAAGGAAGAAAGTCTAAAAGCACTTGAAGTTGAGCCTGAGGAGATCTGACCTTTGTTTCTTTGAAGAATAGCCAACAGCAAACAAACAAACACTGATAAAATTCAAAACCATAAAACAAAAACCCCAAACAAACAGAAACACTTGGCATATCATTAGATTCATACACCAGGGTGAGTAACACAGTTTGGACAAACAATGATAAACCTGATAGAAAACTCAGAGCAGTTTTGGCTGCTAAAGCTTTTTTGGAAATGAAGAGGCAAATAGCTGACACCATGCCTCACATCTGTGACACTCACTAAATGGTCTATCTGCTCCATCACAATCAGTTTCAAGGTCTTGGAAATCATTCCCTAGCTTACCCCAAGAATCTTTCAGTCACTCTTAATGCAGCCATAGTCATAGTTACACAGACTTTGTGTTAGCTGTCCTGTTTCTTTGGGTGATGTGGGTTTCGGCTGTGGCTGTGACTAATGAAAGACACAATTGTCCTTTGTAGTTAGGAAGACAGGGTACTAAAGAACAGCTCCATGAATTAAATGTAAGGTGTAGACTGAAAATGAGCCAGTGGATTCCAAGATGATAAGGAAGATTATTTAAATTTGATAGCAAGTGGTTATAGCTTGAAGAAATTTGAATATGAGAAGTTCTAGTCAAGCATTTTTTACTAGAAAAAGCAAATCTTTAAAGTAAGCAAAAGTAATCAGAATGTATCATCTCAATAGAGAACAAGATATGGCACTTGGAAAGGAAAGGTAATAACGGCAATAAGAATATTCAGGCTCTGATTTTTTGAGGCCAGTTCAATAAAATGTAATATAACATTAACAATTTCTTGGAAAAAAACCAATCAACTGCTCTTCTCTTTTTATCTATGACTCCATATTCTACATGAATTATTCACTACTGTGGTTAGTCCCCTGTAGCTGATGCATCCCGGAAGAATTCTGGGATGTTAAATAACAATGAAAATAAAATTTGTTAATATTTTATCTAAGCACAAATGGTAATTAAAGGTTTATTTATAAAAGATCATCTCTTTGTTCTTTACCTAAATTGTTCCTCAGTTTTACTTAGTGATTTCAGTGCATTCACGCCATTCTAGAATTCTTATTATGTATACTATAGTTTAACACAATGATGCCACCTTTTTAATTCAAAATACCATATTCACAGAATAACTTTTTTCGTGTCTTTCACTAACCTGTTGTCTTTCCATTGCCTCCAGGGGATGGCTGTTTAAGGTGTTACTCTGAGAATGAAATCAAGCTTGAAATGGTGTTTTCTAGGTGTTTCTGTGTTTTCAAGCTGGGTGTAAGTACCGTAATATAACATTCAGCTTGAGTCTACTAAGTGTAGTCATCTGTAATATCATTGTGTGGTCTTTTTAAATGAGAGATTTGTATAATAAGCAGATAATGAGACGTGTTTTTTGAGAATGCTTGAAACCAAACCCTGGAATTAAAATTAGCTATCAGTTCTAGCATAAACAAGCTACAAGCTATTTTAAGGTAGAGTTAGATCATTTTGCACATTTCCCTCTTCTGTATGAGTAGCTCCAGGAATATTCCGTTAGGACAGTATTCTACTAGGTTTCCCCTTTCCTCATTAATGATCAATGCTATTTAATTAGATCTCTGTCCTGTCATGGCCCTTATTTATTGTTCATTGACTCTATGACTGCCAGGTCTAAATTTTGTTTTTCAAAATTTAGGGTTTTATGGCTTATGAATTGTTTCCATAGACCTAATGTGTGTGGAATGCTTTAGAAAATGCTAATATCTTAGTCTACCTGACCACCTGGGAGCTATTAGAAATTTTGTGCTAGTTCCTACATTTTTTCCTTCTCATTTGAGGATGGTCTGCATGTGCTTTCTCTCTTCCAGCTGTGGTCCATTCTCTACTGTCTTGAGCATGTGGAAGATTCTAGTCACCTTTTTTTTTTTTTCAGCTGAAAGAGTGACTCTCTGGTAGAGGTGAAGTGAAAATGGAGTCCTCCAGTGAGTGATACCAACATATTTCCTACTGAAGGCCTTTGAACTCCTTTTTTTATTCTTTCTAATTACTTTGGGAAAAGGTTTGACTTAACCATATACTGGACATAGAAGTGGCAATTTGTTAACTCAAATTCTCAATATTGACTGTGCATCAGATTAATCTTTAGTAGCTTTGAAAAAATAAGAAGCTTGCTTTCATTTGTACACTACTGACACAGAATCTCTGGGGATGAGACTTAAGAAGGTTGTATTTTAAAAAATCACCAATCTTGCTCTAGTGATGGATTTTGACAGAGCTATATTTCACAGGTAGTTCTTAGGTTCCTGGGTTTCCTGTCTGTGAACATAGTAACAAACACCACAGGAAGGAAATGTTCCTCAAAGGCAATCCACCTCACAGCTTTCCTGACCTATAGGGTGGGATGACCCACTTTGTTCAGGAGATGGATAGACCAGGATCCAAGGTGAATAAGAAGGAAGTTGTGAAGGCCGCGACTACTGTGGCTGTGCCACCTACAGTGGTGATAAGTCTTGTGGACTTTCTGTAAACCCCTCTACACATGTATCTTTAAGACCATGTTTGCTGAGTGTATCAGTGATGACTATAAATGATGCTTCTATAAAAACTGGCATAAATTAGGACGGATATGGTGGTGCATGCCTATAATTGGCAGCCTAGGAGGCCGTGGCGGGAACTGGGAACTGTGGTTCGAGTCCTGCTCAGGGCAACTAGCGAGACCCAGTTCCAAAAAAATAGCTGGGTGTGGTGGTACGCACCTGTAATCCCAGTTACTTGGGAAGCTAAGGCTGGGGATTGCTTGAGTCTGTGGTACCCTGGGAAACACGAGCCTGTGGTTCCACGGGCAAAAATAGAAAGATCTAGGCTCAAAAACAACAACAACAACAACAACAACAACAACAACACACACAAACTGGCATAAATTTAGGAAGACTTTCACTGAATACTGCTAGAAATGGCAGGATGAAGGTGGCAAAAGACAACTGGAGAAGGATTTCAATAGCAGGAAGTATTGCCACATTATCTGTGTCATTGCCCGCACCCAGATGCTCCTGTGCCCTCTGCACCAGAAAGCCCACTTAATGGAGATGCAGTTGAATGACTGAAAAGCTAGATTGGGCCAGCAAGCCGTTGGAGCAGCAGGACCCTATGAACCAAGTATTTGAGGATGAGATGATTGATGTCACTGGGTCAACCAAAGACAAAGTCTACAAAGAAGTCACCAGTCACTGACATATCAAGAATTGTGCACATTTACCTGTATTGGGGCATGGCTTACTGCTTGACTGGCCTTATCTTTGGTCTAGGCTGGACAGAGGGCTATGATCACCACATTGAAGTTAGCAAGAAAATCTGTAAGATTGGCCAGGACTACCTTATCAAGAAATGCAAACTGTTTAAGAACGTTGCCTGTACTGGTAGTAGTCAGTCTGACAAGAGCCTCCACCCTCTGGTATTTTTCTTTATATGAAGTGAGTGACCAATGACTTTGTCTTACTGAAAAGCTGTGTGGTAGAAACCAAGAAGTGTGTGCTTAGTATCTGAAAATCCCTGCTGATACAGACCAAATGGTGGGCCCTGGATAATCAGAAGATTATCCTGAATTTCATTGACACCCTTCACATTTGGCCACGAATGCTTCCAAATTGTGGAGAAGAAAGCCTTCTGGGACCACTTGACAAAAGAATGAATTGCAAAGGAAGAAGGAACTTAATGTCACCAATAGACTGTGCAACTGGTGAACTTTTACTAAAAATTATTGTCCAGTGGGGAGAAAAATCTCCACTTGTGACCAAGACATTTCCATAAAAGGGGGAGGTACAATGTGTCTGTCCCATTTAATGATAGATAGAGCTGGGCAGCCAGGTTTAAGCTATATATTGCTGAAGGTAGGTGGGCTAAGGAAGAAAGCTCTTGCTTCTGCAACCTGGCATTGCTGGGAAAGAGACATGGAAGGAGACACATGGAGGAGAGACATATAGAGATGCTTGAAAGGGACACATGGGTGAGACATGTGGGAAGACTAATTAGAGCAGTTGTTATCTTGATGTGATATCATCTTTTGTCCCACCTTTCTTTGAGGGGTCCTATTTCAGAACCCCTTTCCTATGTTTCCTTGCCAGAAAATGTCTTAGGGTCAAATGGCCCTGTTTGACCTGGTCATTTACTCATAGGGAATGAGTAAATTGGGGAGTTTCATTGGGAATCTTAGTATGTCTAATGCTTGTGTGGATTGTATTGGTTTGGCTTTGTTAAACACCCTCTTTGATGGCCAGGCTCGTGGGACAGAGGTGTGACAAGGTTAAGAGTACTAGTTGGCACTTCAGAATTTCAAAGTTCTTATCCTGACTCTACCCAGTCATGTCTTTTATTAAGCAAGTTATTTAATCTCTTCACCTTTCAGTTTATTCTTCTGTGAAATAGCATTTAAAAAGTACCTACCTCGCAGAATTGTTGGCCAATTGAATAAATGGAATCTGTAGAGCGCTGAGAATGGCACTGAGAGTAAATGCTGGTAAAATATTACTCATTATCATTAGATGGTCATAATTGAGTCACAGGGGGCCTCCTAGAGTTTGTAGACAGCTGGCTATTATTATGAGTCCTATTTTGTAGATTAGAAAACAGATTCTAAGTTAATATATCTGCCCCAAATGATTCAGAGTGAAAATAACACACTTGTAACAGTGAAAACATTGACAAACAATATCTAATGTGTACTTACTACACGCCAAATGTCACCTTAAATGTTTGATGTACTAGCTTAGTTTTTTTTAAACCTTTTTGAACATGCAAACAAAATCATCTGGGGAATCGTCTCAAAAAGTAGATTCCAAATCTCTTGTCTGGAATGAGACTTGAGAGTCTGCCTTTCAAACAAGTTTCCAGGTAATGGTGGCACAGCTGGCCTGGGGCTCACACTTTGAGTAATGTGGATTTAAACTGGATTTTGTCCCTGTATTACATATAATAAACTGAAATTGTGAGGATAATTAACTCTCTCAAGGTCGCAGAACTTGCAGCAGTAGCACTGGGGGTTTAGACTCTCGGTCTCATTACAGTCTGCCTCCTTAACCACCACACTTGACTTCATTCATGTATATGTAATAACGGTATCTGTGCTGTTACAGATATTGCATATATTTTACATACTTAAAGCAGAAAGTTGTATACATTTAATCTCTCGACATGTTTCATTGTATATCACACCTCTGACCCTTTCATTTGGGATGGGTTTATTCATTCCTTTGGCCTCTCTTATCCATAGAAGTAAGCCTTAAATTTTTCTGATGTCAAATCTAATGCTCATATCACTTTATATCCTATTACACTCACTCCCATCCTTTGTAATTCTGACCTTATTTGATTTTAAACCATTTCAGCAAATTTAGAATTCTTGGTGCCATATTCTTAATTTGGACTCTTAGTTTTCCTCTAACTTTAATGCCTCAAGTTTGTGTGGCAGAGAGTGATCATGAGTCAGGCGCCCTTTGAAGGAAGATCTTGCTGTCCAAATACAAGGAGTCAGCTCCCTCATGTCTGATCCAGTTTTGGAGCCCAGGGAAGCTCTTCTTTTGCTCCTCTCACCCCTCTGGTCTGGTTATTTCCATTCATTTTGACCTCTTTGCTCAGAGCTTCTGCTGAATGCAGAGACTTTGTTAGTTTGGAATCAGCTCCCCATGCCTAATCCTAATTCCTCCTTTTCTTTTTTTAGGTATGACCTCCAGTACAGTAAACTTTTTGCACTCCTAACTTTTTCTCAGCCTCTGCTCCTCAGAATTGCCAACCCACATCTCTCATTCAACCCAATCCAAGTTTCTGATCCTCCACTAGGGCCTGGCTAGGCTTTGCTCAGCATTTCCTAGACATCTATGACCAAGCAGGTGCTTAATTACATATAATCACTCAACAAACAGATGCATATTTAGTAACTATCACGTATTCTTATTTTCATAAGCATAATTATCTCTTCTAATATCTGAAATAAAGAAGAAATGTGATGAATTTCTATGCACCTATTTAACCATTGCTTTCCATGGTGAATTGTTTAACTGAATTCAAAGGTCAGCAATTATATGCTACATCTTAGGAACACTGGGTGCTCTGCATATAATTATGGTGCTGTACCACAGTGAGGAAAGATAAATATCACCAAAATGAAATAGGTAATTAGCAGTGCATGGTGGAAAAGAACAGTGACAGTGAGTGAACAACTTATGAAGCCGTGACCCCAACATGGGCAGTGCATTTGTCCCCAACTGGGGCAATATATTTGTTCATAAAATGTAGGCATTACTATTAGCTGTGTCTGAAAAATACAGAGGTAAAAGATGGCCTAAACAGGATAAGGGTATGTCCTTCTTTTACTTTGTTGCAAATCCCCAGTAGGGAAGAGAAAATGTATCACCAAGAGGATGTGCAGAGGGAAGTTGGAGCCTTTGGCTTTCAGCAGAGGAAAAAAGAAAAAAATGGAGGGGAGACTGGGAAGACAGACTTTTGTCAAGAGGAGACACAAGACTGGTGGACCGGTCAAGAGCCCATGGCCAGGCTGGGCGGAAGCCCCCATGGAAGAGTGAACTGGTACCTGGAGATGGCCAGGGATTTGGAAAGCTGATTTGTGAATCAGCATTTGTTGGAAAAACTTGAAGAGACTTGGAAAAGCAGAACAGCTGGGAACACTGTAGAGAGAAGAAGCACAGAGAAGATGCTGGAGAAATACTGGACTTTGCAGAGTGCCTGCCTCAGGTTTGGAGGGGCAAAGGGGCATCATCATGGACATGTGTCTTTGGAACCTTTTGGACTAACAATGGTGACTGGGTAAGATAAATGCCACTTGTGGAATTAAGGACTTTTTGTTTTCCCCTGTTAATTTTCCTTGTAAATAAAACCCTGTTGTTAAGTCGTATTTGACTGGCAACAGCTGCGCAATGGTGATAAGAACCTGAGGGAACCTGGGTGGCAGAAGCCACATTTAAATGTGGCTTGTTGGTTGGAAGTTTCTGCTCCTTTTTCACCCGATTTCACTTTGAGTTAGAGTTCAAAAACTAAATCACAAGTTGGGTACAGGAAAAAAGAGTACAGGATTTTGGGGGTATTTTTACTTATTTATTTGGTTGCTAATTTGTTAATACTCTAGATTCCTGGGTCATGGATTTAATTTCAAAGGGGGATTTGTCAACGTTTTAATTTGGCAGGTTTCAGAAATCATAGCTATCCTCTAAAAAATGAACTTTGCTTGATGGAGGCAGTGATAGGTTAGATCTAACATGTAATTTTTTCATCAACAAATACGATACTATAAATTAACACATGATGTTGTGAAATTCATATCCATTGAAGAGAATTTCAACATGACCAGAATGAAAATGAGAAAACAAGAAATAACCACGTTTATGGCCTAATTTTTAACCCTCTAACTCTCTGATTTATGGGAAAAATCAACAATTTTACTTTTTCTACTTCACCTACAGTCTGATGTACACACAGCTAAGATCTGAATGTGTAGTTTTTTTGAGTAACTAGCCTGGAGACTCACCAGAGCACACACACAGTGAGATGACTGTCACCCATGGAGCTGCTAAAATGACATCAATAAATCATACAATATGCCCAAGAGGGCATTATAAATCATTTAGAGTTGCTATTAATATTTTAGACATGTTCATTTTTAGCAGTGTGTTAAATTTTAGTGTTTGCATTCCATTTTAATTTAGCACTTGATAATTGAAATATGAGGCCGTTAAAATGATTTTAGATTACTTTTTGCTAATCATGTAAGGACTAAATAGAGTAGGGGAAATGATTGTTGCAAGCTTTAATTTCTCCAAAATTCCTGGCACTTTGGGTGCTGCTTCTCTTGAAGCACTGTAGGGTGAGAGCTATTGCTCTAAGGAGAAAGGATCCCTTAGATGCCTTTCCTGATAATTCTCCTTCCTCACGGTGGAGCTCTCTCTTCTCCTGAACATGACAATGTGGCCAACTGGAAAACTGACCAATCCATACAGAATTACCTGGACCTTTCCTGGTTTTAGCAGTGCAAGTTTTGAGTTCCAGAAAACACCTCAGTCTGCATTATACTGAGATACTTGGTTACCCAAACTTGTCTCAAGAGCCAAAAGAATACTCCTTGGCAGTAATGCTCCAAGGAAAAATGATGAATCTCAGCACATTCCTTTCAATAATGCCTTGTTTTCTGTGACTTGTAGGATACCCCATTTTCAACTTTTTTAGTGACTTTGTATTTTCTATATTTGGTCAGGTCATCCTGCTGCATTACCCCAAGTGGAGATATGTGTGTGTGTATGTGTGTGTCTACTTCTTCTATAATACGTATCCCAAGTTATTAATAAAAATGACTCTTTACTGAGAAATCTATTTTTTGGGTTTTTTTTTTGTTCTTTTGTTTTTTGAGACTAGGTCTCACTATTTTTGCCCATGGAACCGCAGGCTCATGTTGCCCGGGGTACCACAGACTCAAGCAATCCCCAGCCTCAGCTTCCCAGGTAGCTGGGATTACAGGTGTGCACCATCATGCCCAGCTATTTTTTTTGGACTAGGTCTTGCTGTGTTGCCCCGAGCGGGACTTGAACCATGATCCCTAGGCTGAAGCTTACAGGCACGCACCACTGAGAAATTTATTTTTTGTCCTGCAGTGTGTTATGTATTTTGTTACTGTATCATATGTCTCTTTAAAGTAAA
Source organism: Uropsilus gracilis (assembly GCA_004024945.1). Classification (NCBI taxonomy): domain Eukaryota; kingdom Metazoa; phylum Chordata; class Mammalia; order Eulipotyphla; family Talpidae; genus Uropsilus; species Uropsilus gracilis. The sequence goes on from PVHY01001467.1 coordinate 51,607, forward strand.
AACTTGCCAGGAGGATATTTTTACCCCTACTTGTTGTAAGGAAATTTAGGTTCAAAAGGTTAATTAGCCAAAGATCTCAGAACCAGAAACTCTCTTTATTCTTAAGCCTGTAAATTCTTCCTAATCAGAACTTGATTCTCTGAGGAACTTGGCTGCTAATACTTATGGCTTCAATGAGTGGGTCTCCGCTAATAGATGCTTATATATTTGTGATAACTTGTATTTCTTGAATTATTACTTATTAGTCGCCTCTTTCTAGAGCACTCATTTTCTTATAAACATTAAGAGGTGACTAATGATGTTTCAGAAAGGGCTGCACAGACCCAACTGGCTTCTCTTTTCCTGGAACTGGCTAGTAAAGACTATCTGGTAGGACATTTGATAGTGAGTAACACAATCTTGACTCCAAGCGGCCAAAAGCATAGAGGGTGTTTACTGTATCATGTAAATTTTGCAACCATCCCAATCTGGGTAGGTTCATCATTGGTTCCAGTAGCTAAAGAATATTGGAGCCCTCGGTAGCATATTCACACGATTTTTAATAGTGAACATGGGAAACCAACCAGTAAAGAAACAGCAACTTGATGTTTTCTCCCTTGTGGGTAATGCCACCCTTTTAGCACTCCCTTCCTAAACCCAGGTGTGCCCACTTATGCATGCACCTGCCCACTGGACCAAATGTATACAATCATGTGGAGGCCGCAATACCACAGGTTCTGGTCACAGAAGCTAATGGTGGAAGGGTAGGAAAGATTCTGATAACTCATTTATCCTACAATAAAGGTAGCTTCTGCTTCAGCTGTGGCTGGTTCACACAGTAAACATCATCAGAATTTTGTGCCTTGACAGCTCTCAGTTCTGCCTTCCTTGATATTGGTACCCTATCAGATAGCCTTTCCCATCACAGTGGTTCCCAGGAGCTTTCAGCTTTGAGCCTTTTGGCTTATCAACTTGCAAAAAATCCTAAAATGTAGCTGACTTAATCTACACATTTGTCTCTAAACCAGTCACTGTAGCCAGGGAAGTGAAATGCATTGTTTGTCTGAGTCTTAGGTCACGTCCATACTTGGATATGGAGATGGATACAGTCATTCTCATTTGAACCATATGCAAGTGGGATTGGGTGTGCCTCATTAAGTGAAAATTGAGATCTATATCCTGAAGTAGGAGGAAAGAATTCTGAAAGCGATAAAAGAGAGATGGAGATTTGATATGGTTATTTAAATTGAGTGGGCTTGAAGATGAAATGAAAAAATATAAAAGCATTTATAAATTAAAAATTACCATGCAATTAAAAAAGGTTCTCCTTTTATTAATTGATGAACTATTCCACTCAGTTAAATAAAAGACTTTAAAAATCAAGTGTTTTGATTTGGTAGTTGATCATTCAGTATAAATCAATATGAATAAAACAAGCATAGCCTTACTGGGGAGGTGCAACCATGGCGTATTCGTTTTTTTATGTTGAGCTGATGGGAGAGAAAATCATGGAGAGTGTCAGGACAGGAGAGAGGAGCTTGGTAATCTTGACTATCAAGAAAAGCATATGTCCAGCTGGATGTGCTTCCCCTTTTCAGATCTCATGCTACATTTTAAAAAAGTAAATTTCAACTTTCTTAATAGAAGTGAAGTTTATATACAATTTAATGTAAGTGTAATATGCTAAGTTTATCATATGAACAGCAGCTTAAAATGATTGCAACTTCACCCAATTTTATTTTTCTCCACTTTGAGCCTTAGAAATTTTTGTTTTTCCCGCCATATTCCTGCAGTTCAGAAACCCATCCAGCTACTCCCATGATTCAGGAAGCTTCTGTTTGCATGTCAAAGCCCAGCGAACCAATTTCTCCCCTATTTTATTTCCTCCCTGGAACTTCTTAGGAAGAAGACAAGGTATGCCTGTGTACTCTCAGCATCCCCTGGGCTTTTCCCACTCACTATGCCTTCCCTGCATCTCATTTGGCAAAGAGAAAAAAAATTCCCTTAGGCCACATGGTTCAACTATCAGGAGAGAAAGTACATGTACAATGCATCCTTTTCCCTTTAAAATCTCATTTATTCGTTCTCCTTCACATTAAATGCTCATCTCCATTGAGATTGTGCTTTAATTAAATGTAGAAACACCTGGAAATGGAAAAATCCTGACTCCTAAAAAAATACATACACACAATTTCACAGAAATACTTATATAATTACTACTTCTTTGCATATTTTATTATGTAAATGTGTTTATGAGCATTAGAAATGATTTCAAAAACTTTAACCTATGATACCACTCAGATTGTGAGTCCCATTTCTTTCAGATTTTTTTGGGAAGGAGTACCTGGCATTTGCATATTTTTATTAATAAAATGAGATTATATTATAATACTCATAAATAATCTGATTTTTTTCACATAGAAATATCTGATTACTATTCTTTTCTACAATAATCTATTTCTTGAAGACATAGTTCTTATGTCTTATTTTTTTCTTCTTAAGCATCTACTCTACAATAGTTTGAACAGAGTAGCGATTGCTCAGTACAAATGTATAGAGATTGCTTTCTTTGCATTAATGGATTGTTGCCCCTGCCAAGAGAGATGTTTGTATTTTAATATTGCTTTTCTGTAGGCAATGACTTAGTCCAAGGAAATAAATCTAACAATTGTTCCCAGAGGAAATGTTTTCAAACAGAGTTCACTTATTTATTTTCATCATGACACATAGTCTGTCTGTCCATTTGCCTATAAGAGTGACTTCACTCTAAGGAGAAACAGTCCTTCTTCCTTAATAAGTGTTTGTAGGTCTTAGACTCAATATTCATTTTAAATGACATTGATTAAAGGTCTTCTTGCTTATGTGTGACATATTGTATCAATGTCAACTACACCCTTGAATATAATTGCATGACTGGTCTACCTGTTAGCCACAATCACATTTTAAAGTATGTATTCTTCTGTTTAATTATCTGTGCATACAATAATGTTAGATATTGGAGCAGGGACAAGGAGACATACTATTATTAATAGAGTTCTCTTACTATGTTTACCTAAACATTCCTTGATGAAATGTATTTTTCATGTGCTGTTGTCTTAGTAGGAAAGTGACATTCCATCAGCTCTGAAGCATCACTGTATTTTAGAATGAGGGAAAATGATGCTTACTTTGGATAAAATAATGCAGGTAGGGTAAGTGGAAGGAGGTAAGTGACTGGCTGGTAAGTCTGGAAATGCCATATATTGTTGGACTGAAAGAAAGTCAAAGGCTTCACTTCCAAGAACCAGGGAATTAGCTCTATCTTTGCTTGGAGTATGGCAGTAAGATAAGAATTGGAATACCCAGGGGAAAGAACTTCTATCTAAATATTCCTGTTTATGCTAGGCAGTTTGCTTATAACATCTCATAGGTTGCAGAGGTTAAGAAGCAAAAGCTAGCAACAAGTCAATTCCCACTTCATGCAAAAAGCTGTTGGTGTATGTATTGAGTTTCTTGGTTGACTCTCATCTGGGACCAGCAGGTAGAAATCTGTGGCAGCAGATGATTGAATACAACTTCCCTGAGGGTCCAAGCTCAGAACTAAAGGTTGATTCTAACATTACTCTCGGTATATCAGGTAAGTACCTAGAAGGGTTAAAGATAAATGATGCCAAGGTCATGGAAGCATGGTCAACCCAGAATATTTTAAGAATCTTTATTTCGGCATAAACATTGTGTTTGGCAGGGAGTGGAGGGGGTGAGACTAAAAATGTAGACAGGAACTTATGAAGGATTTTTGTGTTGAAACTTTGAATGCACTTTGTGGGTAATGGAAAAACTCTTGATGGGTTAAAACAGGTTGTGATAAGATCAATCATACTAAGAAGGAATGTAGAGAATTAGAAAGCTTGAGAGGTTTAATATAAAAACAAGGGACCCTAGAAGGGTAGGGAAGAAAAGAGGAGATACAAGGATATTTGCTGCAGTGCTATTTAGTAGGACAAAATACTTGCAACTATTTAAGTAGCAACGAACTGGTACAGGGCTATGCAGTCATGAAGCAACTCTGACATCAAACTAATATGGAATGTGAAAGAGATGTGAACTGAAAAGAGCCAGGTACAGAACCTTATGTGTATTATTCTATATATTTGAATGAAAATAAGGGAAAAGTACAAATATATGCCTGCATGTGTATACAACCTAGTACCAAGGTGAGCTTTGAAAGGAACTGGGGGTGGGAAAGGGCCCAAGGGTCATTGTACAGTTTTTATGTATTATTTATTTATTTTTCATGTTAAGAATAATTTAAAAACTTATTTTTAAAGATATATAAAATAGTGAGAGAGAGAGAGAAAGAGAGAGAGAGAGCATGCTATAGCTACAGGGATTTCCCATTTAGTATAGAAGAGATCAAACCATTTTCTTGGTGGCTATAACATCTCTAGCCTATCTCCCATATATGAAAGTGGAAAATTAGAGGAGAAAGTTGGGGCACTGGATATTTTTTGAAACATTTCCATCTTAATAGAGAATTCTCTGCAATGAAATAGAATTCCATCTTCTGTATTCCTTAGCCACATAAACCAGTTTTATGGAGATTGTAATAATTTTCAGGTGGCATTGTGTTTATTTGATGCCAATTTTGATGAATAATACAACTTTTATTTAAATACAGTTGTTATGACAACTGTAGTGAACACTGGGAATTCATGTTGTTAGGGAATAAGAATGCTCTCCCTCTGCCCCTTCAAACCAAGGTTAGTTCTTTGGTGGTTTTTAAATTTTTAACTTCTGGATATAATGTGTAAATATAAAACCAAACAGAGATCTCATTCCCAGTGGGTTATTCATGAGCTTGCCTTTTGTCCAAGATACTTCAGTTTTCTCATGTTTTAAATCTTTGAAGAAAAGGAAAAATCCTAGAACTCTGTGGTATAGATTTTTTAGTCTCCCTGAAGCACCCAGAATTGTTTTTTCTCTTCCCTTTTGAATTCAGAAAAACGAGCGCTTTTTTCCCTTGATAAAGTTTTACTCATTCGTCATTAAGCTGATTTACTGTATTATGTATGGTTTATATATATATATGGGTTTATATATATAGGTTTAACAATCATGACTTTCTCTCATTCAGAGTCTGAGATAATAAAGGGATTTTGTCCAGTTTTGAAAGTACTCACCACTGGATTTTAATAAACTCCCTGATTTTATTAAAGCTTACATGTAGAGATAGTGTGAAGGGATGTTAAGTAAATTATAAATACAGAAAATGAAAAGCTGTAAAAAAGGAGTATGTGGCCTTTAGGTCTCTCTTGGCTAACATAAAATAGTTCTGAGGAATGGGTTATACTAGAAGCTTCATCATTCTTTATTTTCTTTGGAAAGTGTGGTTAGTCAAATGCATTTACTTTTTGTTTTGGAACGCCCTGATTCCAAGTTTGCTATCGTAAAACAGAAACACAGTTTTTGTTTCCCCCAGTAAATGCTATTCAAAAAAAAATAGTCTATGGTTTTCTCTCATACAACAAAGAAAGAAGGCTCAAAAGTGATTATTTTCTAATGTTTGGCACTCAGATGCAGGACCACGATAATAATGAGCCAGCAACAGGGCACGGCTTGGAGATTAGTAAACAAGAGGCCATTATTACCTACAGTGAACAACCACCTGGAAGTTGAGACAGTGGCATGTCCTAATCAGAAAAATAAATGACCAGCTGCAAGGTTAAAAGCTCGTTATTCAAGGAGTGTCCTTCATATATTTGAAAGCATCTGGAAAGTAACCGGCATCAGCATTAACTACAAACTCATTTGCAAGGCTTGGCAGTGTCTCTCCACTTGACACCTCCCTAATCACTCATCTTGTAGGCTGGAGCGTGCGGGTTCTGCTCATAAAAAGACAAAGCAAAAACTGAAAACCAGCAGGATTTTACCAAATGGATGCTTGCCAGTGGATGCAGAGGCACACTGGAGGAACTAGAATATTCAGAAAGTCTGTATGGATGTTTTTCCCGATAGACCAGTCTATTCCAACCGGTCTTTGGCTGTTTTTGTTGTTTTTTTGTCTATTTTGTTTCATTTCTTATAAAAGACCCCCCTTTGTTTAGAGCAGTTTAGATTCACAGTAAAATTGAGAGGAAGGTACAGAGTTTTCCCATATACTTCCTGTATATTATCTCCCATAATCACCATCCTTCACCAGAGTGGTAGGTTTGTTGTAATTAATTAATGAACTGACATTGACACACCATAATTATCTAAAGTTTATAGTTTCCCCTACGATTCACTCTTCATGTATGTTGTTTGGGTGTAGAAAATGTATAATGACACCTTTGTCCGTTATTATAGTATCATACAGGGTAGTTTTACTACCCTAAAAATCCTATGTTCTCGGCCTATTTACCCCAATTCTCCCCTAATCTCTGGCAATCTTTGATCTTTTAATTGTCTTCATAGTTTTGCTTTGGTCAGAATGTCATACATTAGGAATCATAGTCTTTTCAAATTGACTGTTTTCATTTAGCAATATGCCTTTAAATTTTCCCTTTATCTTTTCATTGTTTGTTTACTCATCTCCTTTTATACTGAATAACATTCCATTGTCTAAATGGACCACAGGTTTTTTTTTTAATCCATTCACCTACTGAAGGACACATTGATTCTTTCAAGGTTTTTGCAATTATGAAGTACGTGACCATAAACATCCTCATGTAGGTTCTTATATAGACATAAGTTTTCAGCTCTTTTAAGTTAATACTAAGGAGCATGAGAGCCAGGTCACATAAAATGAGTATGTTTAATTTTGTAAGACCACCAACTATCTTCCAAAGTGGCTGTGCTGTCCTACATTCTTTTTTTTTTTAATTTAAGTTATCTCTGTCTGTCTGTCTGTCTATCTAGCTGTCTGTCTGTCTGTCTATCTAGCTGTCTGTCTATCTATCTAATCTATTTCACATCATTGTAAACCCCAGGGGTCACCCACCACCTCCCCTCCCTGACGGCTCCCACTTGTCCTCCCCCCCCAACTGTATACTTTAATTTAGTTATTAGCTTGTTTTGACTTTTCCTCCTGACCTTTTGTTTGATTTTTCTATGTTCCATATATTAGTGAAACCATTTGGTTTCTGTTTATTTCTTTCTGACTTGTTTCTGCTAATATGATTTCTTCTAGGTACATCCATGTTGTCATAAATTCATCAAATTTGTCATTTCTAATTGATGAGTAATATTCCATTGTGTATATATCCCACATCTTTTCCTTTCTTGTCAGCAATAAATCAGAATTCCTGTTGCTTCACATCCTCACCAACATTTACTGTTGTCACGGTTATGGGTTTTGGTCATTATGGTAGGTGTGTACCAGTATCTCATTATAGTTTTAATTTCTATTTCCCTGATGACTTAAAATATAGAACATCCTTTCATTTGTATATTTACCACTGGTATAGCTACTTTAGTGAAGCATCTGCTGAAGTTTTGGTCCACTTTTTAATCTGGTTAATTGTTTTCTCATTGGTGAATTTTTTTAAACTTTTATTTTTGAGAAAAAATTCAAGCCAGAGAATTTTTTTTAATATTCAAAATTAAAATACAAATACCACATGGGAACACTGTGAATTAACCACACTTGACTTTAAAATGCTTTACTAGAAATGGCAGTTCATGAGGAGTAGCTTGGGGGAGGGATGGGCTTGGGAGATTTGGATGGCAGTTCACAGGTGACAGGGTAGTAGGAGAACCTCGGGGTATACACAATGTAAAAAAATATAATATATAATCAATTTTTAAAAAAGAATAAATGGCAGTACATAATGTAATACCTGATAATCTCCAGATATCTGTATAGAGTCAAAATTGTAAATTTTCAGTGAAGTCAGATGTATCTGACATCCCAAATGTTTCTTACAAAGGGACTTAATCACAGATTGTAGACTTATTGTAGAAGAACTTTAAGTATATTGGAGTAAGATGTCCTGCTGAAAAAGGCTGGAAATATTCTTTCCATAGGAGGTCAACATGCTAAGGACATAAGAACAATATGCTCCAAACTGTTGACTCTGACACTGATTGATGGTGACACTTCAGTTATTGAGTTAGATAGACCCTGGGAATTGGAGGACAGGCTTGTCCCACAGTCCAGTATGACCCCATATATGGTAGCTAGACTGCAGTTTCTCTGGGATCTCTTTGCACAGGGGAGATGTCATGGAGAGCACAGTGCCTAAGCATGATCCCTGCTTCCTATTCCCACAATGTTGTGATTGTGGATGTTTATATACAAGAAGCGTTTTAACAAGGGCTCATGGAGTTGAGGATCTTGTGTGATGTCTGAGGTTGGAGTTTAACTCCCTTCTCATGGAATATTTACCTTAACTCTGCCAGAATTATGGGGACCTTCTCACCTACCCCCTATTCACCTGTATAGTGTAGGAGGGCCACATTACAATTCCAACTCCTGCCCCCTTACCTCAAACATGAGAGTTAGATGATCAAACTTTAATTTCCCTAGTAATGTAGTGTTAAATCTCTCTGCTTTTGTTCTGGGGAAATGAGTGAGTATAAAGATCTCAAAACAGATGTCAGCAGCACTGTTGTTAGCAGGCTGGTAGCAGCAAGCAAAGTTACCCTTAGAGCCTGAATCACGTCTCTTGATTTAAGGTTCCTGGTTTATTAAAAAGTGAAACTTTGTCAAAACAAGGTTCATCCATTGTGTCACATTTTAGTTACATCAGACAAATCAGTGCTTTTAGCATCAGAAGACTCACAAAGGCTTTGTGTATAATCTCCTTTGGAGAAAAGGTTAAACACATTTCATGCGTGCTCCTGATTAAGAGTGAGACCTGCGCAATTGGCCTGCATTCCCCTGTGATAAGTTTTGGCAACTAGACAGGGGAGGTCAAATCCAGGTCATTTGTGAACTCTTAGTAGAGGAAGAAGTGATGATTTGGAGCCTTGACTGAGCGTAATAATATCCTAAAAAATAATATCTTAAGCAAGATAGTTGATATCTCTCTTACATAAAGGAACCTGGAGATGAGTCAGTACAAGACTAGTGTGGTAACAACAGCATTAGGAAATTTTGTATGCTGTCTTCTCACAGTTCAATGTAGTTGCTTGAGTGTAGTCATTATATCCCCATTACAAGCAGCAGGATGGAGGAAGGTGGAAGAAAGCATGGACCTCATCCTTTATAAGACATTTTTCTTCATTCAGTTCACTGACCAGAATCAGTTAGGTCATAAACTGACTGAAAGGGAAGCCAGGGAGCATTCCTTTAGTTGGAGAGCCAGGTATACTGCTTTAAAAAATTCAGGCTTCTTTTACAAGGAAATGGGTAGAAGGGAGAGTAGATTTGGGAAGTCAACTAGCGGTGTCTGTCACAACCAACTAACTCTCATGGCCCCCTATCTCATGAGCTTGTGGATTAAAATTCTTTTTAAATTTTTTGTTTCTGAGTTTATGGGATGAAAGTCTCAGCCTTATGATGACCAGGCATTAGCCTGTCCTCATGCCAGTCTCACATTTACCTTCCCCCAATACCTGGACATTCACATCCCCACCTGCAGACTATTTTTCTCTGTTTTATTCCTGACATACTATTTGGCTATTTGGTGCTGATCTGACTACCAGTGTACGCATAGAGTCTTTGTTCATAAAGTCTGGTATATTAGACATGGGGTGTTAAAATATCCTGAGAATTCTATTTGATCTATTCTCTTAGGAAATCAAATTCTGGATTTCTTTGAGGACCCTGCCCAAGAGACCTTAACCAATACAGCAATTCAAGAGGTTCCTTATTGCAAAAATCCTCTAGATTTTAAATGCCTCACTTGTTTTGATTCTCCCTCTAACCAGTTGACTGTGCTATAGGTGACATCTGTCTTACTGATCTGTTTCATTTGTGGACATAATTCATGCTGGAATTCATCATCTCATGCAATTTAGGGATTTCAGAGGCTACCTGTTGAAGCATGGGGTGATGTACTGTAAAATTGCCTCAATGGAATATCTGGTTTTTTAGGTAAAAATATCTCTGTGCTGTTTAGTGTCCACTAATTTTAATGGAATTAGTCTACCTACATAGGTCCCTTCATTATAGTATGTTTGGAGACCAGCAGTGGGACTGGATCAGGAAGAAATAGAGTACCAGGTGGAAAAGTGCAGTCAGAACCAGAGAGAAGGGGTCTGATTATGCAGGTGGGTGTGGTCACTCTGGTGGCTGGCTGCTGGGCACAGAGCTGCGCCAAGCTTCAGAACAGCTAGGACTCCTGCTGGATCTGTCTTATGTTTCAGTCACTACTTGACCTCCAGTATTAACTCTTTAACAGGAAAGAAAAAAGTAGAGTTTTCATTGTGTTTCTGGGAATTCCGCAAAATTTTGAGTATGCCTAGGGGATGTTATCTGAATATTATCTGTCGACATGTCAGACCACAAAAAAAAACAAAACAAAAAACCTGAGAATTGTGAGATTAGAGAATTATAGTCATCTTCATTTGGACCTCATCAAGGCAAGAGCCTCAGAAGACCAGTTTACCCATGCTATTCTCAAGGCTGAGGGAGAAAATTGTAGTATATTTGAACCTGGTCAAATTAGCATACACAGTGGATACTGATTAATGGAGATGGGTGTCATAAGGCTCTGTCTTTATATAATGAAAATATAAAAGGCATCTTGATCAAGTTTTCGGATAGCTTTAGATTGGCAATAATACCAGGATCCAAAAACAAATCACCTATGTGACATAATGAGCTAAAGCTAATAATATGAAGGTTGGTGAGGAATAAATGTTCTATCCTGTCTAAAACTAAACTCCCAACCTTATCACATACATGTGGAGAGGGGCATGCCGGCTTTCCATATTTGAGCAGAATTTTAACTTTATTCACTCCTTCATTCAATTGTTTAAAATATTTTCTAGCTCCTTTTTTACTCCTTTGCTCAGTGCTGAGGATTTTATGATAAGCAGATAAGGTTAATTTCTTTCCCCAGGCAAACAATTAAATAAGAAATGAAAATAAAGGATGACCCCATGCAATGGTGGAATAAAAACAGTACCCTAGGAAATGCCTAACTTTAACAGTCAGGGAAGTTCATCTCAAGAAAGATGCATTAAAGCTACTCATCTGCCTGATGAGTAGGAGTTGTCTTACTAGGCAATGGGGAGAGGAAAGAATGCACCAGTAAAAGGGATCAGGTTGTGTAATGACTTGGAAGTTAAAATGACATAAAACATTGAAGGAATGGGAGGAGGTTCATTAAGACTGACATACAGGGTGGGGGGAATCACAAGAGATGAAATTGGAGAGGGAGGACCGGGATAGATCTGGAAGGATTCTGCGAGTCATTTGAAGAGTTTGCAATTTTTTTTAAATGTGTGTGGGATGTGGAATTATGGAAAAGTCTTAAGTAAGAAAGTGAATTCATCAGATTTTCATATTAGAAAGTCCCTACTGACTTCTATGTAGAAGAAGGACAAGACCGGAGGGAGTAGAAAAGGTGATTAGTGACCTGTGAGGAGGCTGATGCTGTTGTGGTTGGTGAGAGGGGTAACACTGTAGATGAAACGAAATGGGGAAATGCATGGATGAGGAATCAAGGACTTGGGTGATGGTTTGGAAGTGGGGGCAAGAGAGGGTTCAAAGGTGATATTAAAACCTCTGTCTTGGGACAATTAAGCGAATAGTGAGAGTGTTTCCTGGTTTTAGGAGATAGCAGGAGAGGAGAATATTTGGGAGAGAAGGTGATATATTCTTGAACATGTTGAAGTGATCAGTTGTCCAAGTGGTAGTGTCCAACAACCAAGGCAATTGCCTTCAAATCTAGATTCCAACAGAGAGATTTGGACTAAAGCACATGCTTAGGAGTAGATTCAGTGAGCCAGCACAGATAGTAACTTCAGCCTTTGACTAGATGCAAAAAAGCAGGGAGCCCAGAATAAAAGAAGTGGTCATTCTGGCTCTGGAGTAGAAGATGGTATAGGAGTTAAGTTCTCTGGCTCTGGTCTGTCTTCATTCTTTGTAGCTTGTGTGAGCCCAAGTTCTGCCTTTCAGTTTCTCAATTCTAAATGAAGGATTATAAAACCAGTTATTGCATGGTATTTGTAATTATGGACTGAGATGATGATTATAAAGATGATGCATAGTAGTACCTGGGATATGTCTATTAAGTGTTCAAGGAATAATTACTATTATTATCGACATTGTTGTCACAACTGTGTTTTACTCATTGCTTGGGAAACTCACTTGAAGAGGGACAGACAGATTTTATGTTATTCATATGAACCACTGACACTGTGAGGAATGGGCAGAGAGCCAGGGGATGTTGACTCAGTACACAGGAGGTTGGCGATAGTACTTTCATTATACACAGAAGACTTTCAGGAGAAAAACAGGATTTCTAGTAGGACGGAAGGATGAACTGACAGGAAATTCAGGAAAATCAACCTCTGTGCAATATTATGGGATACTCTTAAGCATCAAAATTCTCTAAAATAGAGATTGTTTTTTTGAAGAAGGGACTTCTTCATCTCTGAATGAGGGATCTGATGATTGCAGCTGGAGAAGTCATACCTGTTACTAGAGGTGGAGTCAGATGTGTGCTTGCTGACTGTTGAGTTAGTGCTTAGTGTGGATAGGGTACTAATTTAGGGCCTGTTGTCCTCAGCAATTGCATTAAAATTTATTACAACATTCATTCTCATGTTTGTTTTCTAACCATAAAAGAGTCTCTCCTGCCCACTGGGTATGGCAGGGGCTAAGATAGTTTGGAGAGAAATCCTTCCTGCAAATGGACCTACATTTTCATATATGCACAGCACGGTGTCATGGTAAAGGGTGCAGAACCAGTCTGGAATGCTGCTGTGAGATTTTCTTTTGCCACTGACCCTTTTTACCCCCTAAACACATCATTATTCCTTCTTAGCTGAGCAGCCCTCCCCCAGGGTGTAGCTTCAGGGAAGACACAGTGATGTGTAATAAAGAAGAGGAGGTCAGGACTTTAAATCTCACCGCCATGGGTTTATTTTCTGATAGTAAAATGGAAGGAAAATAGAGTGAAACCACCATGATTTATGGGCTCCCTTACTTTAGGAGGTTTTCCAGTTGCATCTTTGTGCTGCGCTTGACATTTATGATATAAGGTATTAATATCTGGAAAGAAGAGCTGCTGGTGCTAATTATTCAGACCTGCTCTGACAGTGAACTGGGGAGCTACACTCATATGTCAGATCCCATCTATGCATTAAGTCCTTCACTTAAAATAGGTGGGAATCATGAGGCACTATGGGCTTCCATTGTATAGATTTCACAGAAAGTTCATAGGATAGATTAGTAAATCAGCCATGATAGAGTTGCTGAAAAGCAAGTCAATAATTGTCTGATAAATGGAATCCTTGGGAAGTCTCTTTAAGAAATGTGCCAAAGACACTAAAATGATACAGGGGAGGGAAATGCAAATGACGGGGTTAACTTTTCTTTGTTCAGAAAGGAAAATGCTTGTTTCCTCTTCTAATTCTTCAGGTTGTCATATGTACCTTGTTTCTAGTAGCTATTTGTAAAATTAATCATTTTAACAGTATCAAACAGACTGGATTTTTACACTTGATAAATTTTTGATGTTGAACCTTTGAAAAATAGAGCAATGTGATTTCTTTAAGAGTTTCTCTCAGAAATCAGTGTTAATTTGCAGATGCCAACACATGACTAACGGTTTTATCTTCAAAGATTAATACACCTTAAACCCGGGCTTTGTGATTCTGACAGATATGTTGGCAGTTGTCTCCTCATGAGGGATGGTAGTTGGTTAGTTCATTGGCCAGTCAACCTGGTAGACCCTGTTATTGCCTGTTCAAGAGTCAATCCTCTCTTTTTCCTTCTTAACGAACATTGATTTTCTTTAGGGAGAATTGTACTCAATACTTGGTGTTGAGATTTGATTGATCTAAGACAATTATCTAAATCACCTCTGCATGTGAGTATTTTAGGGGTGAGGAGGTGACCTAATTGAGTCAATGAAATGTAGAAATGGGGTTTGAATAGGTTAGGGGAGGAAGGGATAGTGGCTTCAGGAAAAGAAATGATAGATCATTAGGTGAGAGTCCTTTGTGCTCTGCTAATTTCCTTCCTGATTTTGGATGTAGTTATGAGAAAATTGGAGCCTAGAACACAGCAGCCATGATGGGGAGTGGCAACAACAGCCTGTATGGGGGGGGGGGGGTAAAGTGGATTCTCTGATATCATCAAGCCACCAAACCCCTCTGCAACTTCAAGGTCTCTTTTTAAACAAATAATAAATATTATTAAGCCACTGTTAGTCAAGTTTTCTCTATATTCCTGCTGGAAGTATTCCAGCAATTACCGTCTGTTAGTTTGCAAGCTTGGGAATTGTTTTCCATATATTCAATTTATAAGTCACAATTGTGTGTAGTAAAAAAATGTTGAACAATAGATAACAACATTAAATAACGAACACCTGCTATTCTTCAACTCCCATTACCCTCCTCAGAGGAAATCACTTTGTTTATTTAATTTAAATTTTTTTCTTGTGGTAATAAAGGCCTTTATTGGTGGCACTGGGACATGCAGGGGAAGGGGATATCAGTTCAGACTCCAAGGGAGGTTTCAAAGGCCTGTGTCAGCACCCAGGGAAGGCCCTCATACTTCAGCTGTGCCAGGCTTCTTCTTGGGGAGTACAGTGTCTTAGTATTTGAAGACTGGAATTCACCTGCACCAAAGATATATCCTTGAGGAGGAGACTGGAGGCTCTTCTGCCTTTGCAGGGACCAGGGTGTGCCTTTCTACACAGCTGATACCTGGCAGCAAAAGCAGGATCCACAGGCCCAGAAACCAGTTTTAATTGCTTCTGTTTTTAGTCCTTGATGGATATGACTATAATGTAAAGGAATGGGCAAATTCTTCTATTATTAATATATTATTTAGATAGTAAATATTGCCTCACCACTCTGAAAGATGAGGAAACAATCTCATTTAATTTCTGCTCCTTTCCCATATTTTGTGCATTTCCTCTATCAGTTGCACCTGTAAGCTTAGAAAAGAAAATGTAGTTTTACATCACTCACTATTCAAAGGAGCATGTTCTAGGCTTTGAATTCCTTCTTTTTACGTAACTTGTTAAAATCCATGCCATGTTTTACTTGTTCATATTTGTATACTGGTTTCTTGAGCAAGACCTCCCCATACTAAATTGCTGATAATCTGATGATCTTACTTTTTTTTTTTTTTTGGAGACTAGGTCTCGCTATGTTGCCTGCTCCCGTGGACTCAAGTGATCCTCAACCTCAGCCTCCCAGGTATCTGGGATTATAGGCGTGCAGTTATTTTTTGAGACTAGGTCTTACTATGTTGCCTGGGGTAGTCTTGAACCCGTGGATTCAAGCGATTCCTAGCCTCGGCCTCCTGAGGCTGAGATTAAAGGCACGTACCACCAAGCCCAGCCCTGATCATTTTACTTTTTCTTGTTGAAAATGGAAACACAAATGTTCTTTATATCACAAAGAGATCCACTTCCTTTCCCCCTCAGTTGTGTTGAGCTATACTGACCTATATCACCATATACAATTATGGTATAGAGTCTGATGACATGACTTACATACATTGCTAAGTGATTATCTTAAGTCAACATTCATTTCATACTGATGCAAAAAGAAAAAAATATTTCCCTTATGATGAGAGCTCAGGATTTACTCTTTCCACAATTTTTGAATGTACCATGCAGCAGTGTTAATGACAGTCATGTTGTACTTTGCATCACCAGTACTTACTTACCCTGACTGGAAGATTGTATCTTTTCGCCACCTTTATCTAATTGCCCCCATGGTAACCCCCACTTTCCCATAACCACACATCTGACCACTTTTCCTATGAGTTTGAGTTTATTAATTTACTTTTAGATTCCACATATAAGTTAGATTATTCAGTCTTTCTTTTTTTCTGTCTGTATTTCCTTAGTATCATGTCCTCAAGGTCCATCCATGTTGTCACAAATGATGGACTTTCCTTATTTTGAATAGCTGAATAGTGTGTGTGTGTGTATGTGGGTGTGCATGAGTGTGTGTTTTCTACTCCTTCTTATCTGTTCACCCATCAGTGGACACGTAGGTTGTTTCCTTGATTATTGTAAATAACACTGTTATGAACATACAGCTGTAGTAGGTTACTGACTTCTTAGTTATATTATAGAAATAAAAATAGAAAGCACTTTCTTAGAAGATGCTACCCCCATTGGTGCCGGACTTTCTATTTTTATTTAGTCAACATATATTCCTGCAAAATTTTGAAATGGTTTTGTTCCATCGTCTTCTAGCAGTATTTGCTGGTGAATTTTTACCAATTTTATTTCAAAATTACTGTAACTTTTTCTCAACTTTTAAAAAACATCCTCCCCCCTTTTTTCTTTTGGAGTTCTCTATAAAGACAAGTTTGGGAAAAAGCATCTCTATTTTTATTCTGCTTAATTATTAATGTTAAATCTTAAGGGTTTTTTATCTTAGTTCTGGGAAATTTTCTTCTATTAATTGTTGCTTTAAAAAATTAGCATCTCATTTACACACCATAAAATAGCCCCTTTTAAAGTGTATAATTTTTTTGTATACTCACCAAATTGTGCAGCCATAATGACCTTCTACTTTTACATCATCCCCAAAGGAAACCCATACACATTATTAGTCATGCTCCATCCCTCTCTTCTCCCCGGTCCTTGGCAACCACTAATCTACTTTTTCTATGGCTTTGTGTATTCTGCACATTTCATATAAATGGAATTATACAACATTCTGACCTTTTGTGAGGTTTCTTTCACTTATCATACTATTTTTAGATTCATTTGTTATGGCAAGTATAAGTTCTCCATTCCCTTTTATAGCCGGGCAATATTTCTATATATAAAGCACATTTTCTGTTTTTTATATTATGTTAATTGAGGTAACATTGTTTTATAACACTATATATGTTTTAAGGGTGTAGGTTGATACCTCTAAGTATATGTTATCACATCATACTCACCACAGAAAATACCGTATCCTTCACCATAGCTCGTTGAACCCTCTTGTCTCTTTGGTTCTCCACCTCATCTCCATCCCTTCCCATAGTCTCAGTACTGCCCAGATTTTCTAAAGTTTGTTTTGTCTGTTCCTTTGTTCTGTTTCCTTATATGTTTCCTTATATGTTCTGTTTCCTCACATTCCTTATATGAGTAAAATTATCCAGTATTTGTCTTCTTCCTATTGACTTATTTCACTTAACATAAACCCTGCAGTTTCATTTATGCTGATGCAGATGGTAATATTTCATTTTTCATAGCTGTGTAGTGTTTCATTGTGTGAGTGTGTGTGTGTGTGTGTGTGTGTGTATAAAACACATCCTCTTAATCTACTCATTGAACACTTGGTTTTTTTTTCATAGCTTGGTGTTATAAATAGTGCTACAATGAACAAGGAGGTGAATATGTCCTTTTGAATTAAATGTTTTGCATTCCTTAGGTAGATAGCTAGGAGAGGGATTGCTGAATCATATGGTAGATCTGTTTTTAATGTTTTGAGAAACCTCCACATCATTTTCCATAGAAGCTACAGTCCCACCAATGGTAAACAGAGTTAATTTTTTTCTCCATACCTTTGCCACACTATTTTCAGGTCTTATCATCCTCAAGAGTATGAGGTCATATCTCATTGTGGTTTTGGTTTTCATTTCCCTGATGATAAATGATGATGAGTATGCTTTCATGGGTCTTTTGGCCATTTGCATGTCTTCTTTGTGGAAGTGTCTCTTTAGTTCTTCTGCCCATTTTTTGATTGGGTTATTTGTTTCTTGTTGAGTTATATGAGTCCTTTACAGATTTTGTTTATTAGCTATTTGTTAGAGGTATGATGTACAAAATTTTCCTCCCATTCTATAGAGTGTCTTTTTGCAAACAGCGTTTTATTTATTCATTCGTCAACAACTGTTTCTCTACTTATTTTATTCTCTGATTTTTTTTTTACGTTTTCCCCTTTGGTACTTCTGTTACATAGGAATAGACTTCTTATAATTCTCTGTCATTCTAACTTTGCTTTTATAATTTTTATTTTTTCATTTTCTTCAACATTTTAGCAAATTCTCTTCTTTGGCTACTATATACATGTAAAACTTTTTTGCAACAATTTTTTTTTAATTTCCAGGAATGCTTTCTTATTTTTTGATAGCTACTTTTTCTTTCTTTTTAAATAAGAAGGCTTTTTAGTTTTATTTTTGCTTCACATGACCCTTAGCATAATCTTTTGAGTACTTATCTAAGGGTCATAGGCTGATATAAGACATTCTAAAACAGTTCTACTTGGAGAGATGAGGGTCAGCTCATGTACTCAGCCAGTGTGTTGTGAATTAAATTAGGTAAGATCTTTTGGAATGGCTGGTATCTGGTGTGTACTCAGTTTATGGAGTAGAACTTTCTCTCCCATCTGCTTGTAAGTCAGCTTAATGCCTCTGCTAAGATGGAGCCAGCCTTTGCATCTGTCATTTCTCTGAACAAACAAATGAACATACTCCTCAAAACTGCTTTAGATTACGTAAACCTCAACGAGTCTAATTTTTTTCCTTTTTTTTTTTTAAGTACACATGCATTGGGGTATATTTATATACAATAAAACTTATCTTTAAAAGATGTTTAATTTGATTAGTTTTGGTAAGTGAATATAGTCACATTGGTACTATCACAATCAAGACAGAAAATAGTTTTATCAACTGAGAAGAATTCCCTTGGGCTCCTTCTCAAACTTCTCATTATGGCAATGGATATCTTTGAGTTAATGATCAATCCTATAGATCATTGTCATGGGTCTTCAATATTGCTGTATGGGTTTCATTTTCTTTTAAGTTTCTCTAGTGACCATCAGAGGTAGGGATCTGACTGTGGGATCTTTGGGTGAGACACATTCTCTCATAGGGCACGTGGGTGTGGAGTAGGAAGACAGAAGTTCTGTAGCTCAAATTCCAATCTTTAATTGCTTGATGCAGGGGGATAGAAATGGTATGGGTGGGGCTACCTCTACCAGATATTTCAATCATAGTCCTTTAATTAATTATGATTACTGCTTTGCATTATCTTTCTCTTTGTTTTTCATCATCTGTACATTTAGAGTCTTTTCCATATTGAATGGCTACCAGTCTGCTATAGCTCTCTGCCATGTGTGTTCTTGGCTTCAGCTTCTTTCACTCTGGTTTAGCCAGCTGTATATTCCCCTCTTCTTTCTTGTTGCCAAAATTTTTTCAAAATATATTTTTTTCTCATAGACTTCCTCTTAGTAGCAATGGCGCCATGACTTTATTACTGCCACATTTCTTTCTGTAAATGTCACATGACTTCTACAGGGAAGTGTAAATAAACACATGTGCTTTATGTGCCAGTATTCAAGGACCAATGCATAGGAATCTATGGTATATACAAGAGATAAGTGAGTAGTCAGATTACTTGGATATCTTCTTGGGTGAAACATTTTCTCAGGGAAAAGAAGAAATGTGATCTCTATCTGTGAACAAGGTTCATGACTCACTCTTTGGCTCTCTGCCTTTAAGTATTTATTTATCTACTTTTAACTAAAACAAAGTCTTCATTGAAAGAAAATGAGCAGGTGCTCACAGGTAATTTCAGGAAGTATCCCAGAAACAGATATTCACAATGTAAAGATGTCTAGTTTTGTTTTAACCAATCTTAAATATGGTCTTATAGTAGGTTACCATATCAACCCACAGAACATAGTTGTGATGGAAGCTACACTTTCTTTTATATCAATGTGGAACCTGAAACAGGGTAGCTTGACTAGAAATTCAAAAGGGAGTCAAAATATATTAAAATCTTTTAGTGGGCTTATAAAAATGCAGAGTATGTAACCCCTCTCTTAGATTCCCACTAATTTTTTTTAAAAAAACTACTATTTTTTAAAAATGAAGTCAATTAAAAACCAAAACTAAAACACCCATTGCTCATTCTACACCATAGATTAATGTTAAGATATTTTTCATTTTTAGTCTTTTCTTTCTCTTCCTTAAAAATTTAGGATTAAAGGAGGAAATTTTTAAAGGAGGAAAGGAAAGCTATTGAAACAATCTGGTTTTCAGCTGCATAGAAAGAAATCTACGAAGGAAAGAAGTCTCTATTGAATGGACTTCAATTTTCTCATTGTAAGTGAGCTCTTGAAGTTATAATTTCTGGCATTAAGGACTCTCCATTTCATGAGAATGGAGAAGAAGAAAATGAGGTCATTCTACTCTGGAAGTTGGTGTTCACTTTGGGGACAGCAAGGGAGAAGGAAAGCAAAGCCTTCATGTTTGACAATATACTTTTGCTTCTGGTTAGGCTGTAGCTGTGATTTTAGTCCTTGTCCCTCCTATGCAGTCCCTGGACATAAAAGGTCACAGTAGAGGTCTAAGGAATTTGAGATGATGAGTAATCTGACTTTCTCTTTGCTAAGCCCTATATATTTGCTCTTTATACATGATTTTACGTAGATCAATGATATCTGAATAAAACTTTAAACCCAGCAGTGAGATTCAGCCAAGTTCTGTCATAAATACCTGCATGATTAAACAGGTCATTTTACTTTCTTCACATAGGTTCAGTTTTCTTACCCATAAAGAGGGAATGTTAATTCATACCCTCCTTATGTGCATTCACAGATGTACCAGAGTATCATGCCTGATACTTAGAAAGGATAATGCTTTCCACAAAGGTAAAATAATGTCATCGTGCCTTCTTTTACCCCTGCTCTAGTTTCACGCTTGCCTCTGCCCACAAAAACCAGCTGCTCCTGTTTCTTCTGCGAACGTGGTGGCACCTTGGGCATGCATACATTTGACTCTCAGTGTCTGCCAGCCGTCACTCAGGTCATTTGTCAGTTACACCCTCCCTGCCTTTGGGGCTGGGCAACACTCCAGCAGACATCCTCTCTGGAATGAGGCTGGGCCTTGATGTGGTACAACGAGACCTCCTGAGAGTACAGTCACCTCTCCCAGTCAGTGTCACAAGGCCTCTGAGGCCAACAATGAGCTGGAGAGGAAGAAAGAAGCCTGTCAGCATATAGGGAGGTGCTGAGTGTGTGAGCATACAAGGGTGAGACTGAGATGAGCTCACATTTTTAGAATTTAAAGAATTGGGTGTAAGAAAAAAGAGGACGTAGAACAGGCTGAAGAAAGGTGAGGCACGTGAGACTGGGTATAAAAGCAAGTAGTGCAGTAGTGTTGTGCAAGTGAGGAGAAAACCAGATACCAAGAGGGGCAGTGCAAGTGAGGAGAAAGCCAGATACCAAGAGGGGCAATATGTGAACTTCTTGTCATTTGTTTCTTTACAGGTCACTTCCTTCTTTGCTCCTGTAGTACCTGTGTCTATTTCTCTCCATTGTGTCTTTTCCACTCTACCTTTAACTGGGGCGGGGAATGGAAAGACGTGGTCAGGGAAGGATAGTGAGAGAATTGCACTGCCCTCTAGCCGCCAAAGCAGAAACTACAATGCTGACCTGGGTTTCTGTGTGGACAGAAGAAACATTGGGGAAACATGCCTTTTTGCATGATACTTGGGAAATTTTAGTATTGGTTATTTTACTAAGAGAAAAAAATGGGAGAATGAGGTAAATAAAAAGAGGGATCAGTGAAAAATTAAAGTGGATAATTCATCCGTGAATTTTTATGGTGACTAAAATTTTCATTTTTGGAGCTGAAAACAGTATGGGCACAGAGAAGGCTATAATATCTCACTAGTTGCATGCCCATCTCATCCTCCAGGTGTCAAGAAAGATGGTCAGTAGCAGCAAAAAGATTTATTCTTTGGGGGTTGGAGCCTGACATCTCTTTCACCAACAGCCAAAGCTCTCTGTCCTCTTCTTCTCTGACCTGGTTCTTGCTGTTTGAAAAGTTGAGCTCAAAAGTAGCAACCCTAGTGTTGATAATTTGCCATTTACAGGCTTGAAAGAGGGCACTTTGCTCTTCCTTGAATGCTCAACTTCCAGGTGAGAGGGAAGAGAATTCTAGGGCTAGCTATCACAAGGGAGACACATGGAAATTCTTCCTGGGGCATCTCTGATTTGGTCTCAGTTCATCCTTTGTGTAAAGAGAAATCACTGACTCAAAAATGAAGTAACTGAAAGAAGAGAAGATACAAGTGTTGAGTCTGTCAGGAAAGGAGATTGCATGATTAGCTGAGCAGTCATATTCCATATGTCTTATTATGTAATTGTATTACTGATCCCTCCCAACAGCCCAGTGAAGCATGTTGGCCTTAGAATCATGTTTTCCTTGAGGAGACTGAAGTACAGAAACCCATTTGCCAAAGTTTGACTTTGTGGGACTTTGATTTCAATCTTAGCCTCTGTTGTTGCAAAGCTTAAGTTATTCTCCTAGTGGGAAGGAAGAAAAACATATCGTGTCTTAATTACTTAGTAGAATGATCAGATTTTAGTGCTGAAGAAGTATCTGAGGACACTAATTTCATGACTTAATACCCTCAATTCAAAGTTGAAAGGACCAAATTGCCTAAGATTAGACAAAGCAGACTTGGAATGATTTTTCATCTCAGTGAAGCGTACCACCAACCACTCAAGAGTTTTAGCCAAAAATCTTCGTGCCATCTTGGTGACTCTTCACCCTACACATAGGATCTATCTAAATGACCTACAAGTTCCAACTCCAAAGTATCAAATCCTTCTCCGCTCATCTGGATTTATCCAGTTGTTTTCCAATTCATATTTCTAAATCCACTCTACCTATTAACCATAGTGATCTTTAAAGAAATGGAATCTTCACTCCTCTGCTTACAACAAATGGAATACTCTTAGATTAAAATCTTAACCCCTCACTGTGGCCATAGGCTCTTTATGAGCTAATTCTTTTCTACCAGCCTCACATAGTGTCCCTCTCCATCTTACTATCTCTTGTCACACCTATCTCTTGACCCCCTTTTTGTGCCTTGGGATGAATTAAGCTATTTGTTATCTCTGGGTAAGATACTTGAAATACTCTTCCTTGGAATCCAGCTAGCACCTTTCCTCCATTAAGTATCTGCTTAAATATCATAAAAATCTCTCCTGGCAGATATACTCCACTAACCCCTCTATAGTTAGTATCTATGACATTATCCCATTGCTTTCTTTTGTAGCATTTATCACTATCTATGATCCTGTGGGTTATCTCTGTCTCTATTTATTATTTTGCTCTATTAGAACATATATCTTTTGAAGACATTGTCTTCATTTTTTTTTCCCCAAGGTTTAAAGCCTAGAAAATGCTTTCACGGGAAAAAAAAAAAGAAAATACTTTCAAATATTTGTTTAATGAGCCAGTGGCTAAATAAACTTAGATTTTATAACTCCAGGCCAGTGGTCCTTTTTATACTAGCCTACTAAGATATTACATTTGTGACATACTTGGGAGATTGAAAACAGAATGTTTGCTCCCAATGGCTAGCCAAGACAGGAGACTGACATCCAGGGAGGAAGATAAGAAACCTGATTTCAGGATGAGGAAAATGGGAAAGGAGATATTGGCACTGAGTCTTGATTCTAGCCTCTCTTAAGATTTCAATGACTATTTCTCGATTTATCAGCAGAATTTAAAAGGAATCTTATTGCATGTGACAATAAATTTCTAAGCAGCAGTGACAGCAGAAAAAAATGAAAAGCCTCCAAGAAGTGAAATACACTTTTGACCAAGAGTTTCATTATCTCAGAATTCCTCATGATTTCAAATAAGTGATAATAATCTTTTCATTTGTACATGCATTTGCTTTGAAAATAAAAATGATAGTTCTTATCAATTTTCAAAGTGGAAAAAAAGCACACCTATAAATCTTTCTTGCTATTTTATATCTCTAGTAGGTATAATGGTTATCCTTCCCCTGCCCCCATCTAGGTGACATAGTGTGAAATTTCAGAATGCTCATATCCTGTTATAGGGAAGAATCAGGTATAAAAAAAGAATTTACCAGAGAAAGAGTAGAGAACAGAAAAGGTGGATTTTTTTCTGAATGCAGCACCATTCAAAATTGGTGGGCAAGACCAGAGAGGCCTTCTGTGAAGAGTGGGGGCCCCAGGCTCAATTTATACTCCAGACATCACTGATTGGTTAGGGTGAGTAGTCTTTTAATGACTAATGATTTAAATTAGCATAATAGATCATTAGCTCTGCGGATCATCGGCTTAATGGTTCCCAAACTTGTTTGCTGGACAAAGATAGGGGGCTTAGTTTTTAAATTTAGTAATGATACCACAACATTTCCCAACAAAACTTCCTTTTTCAATTTGCTTAGATTTCCTGTAATTAATTTCCTATAAGTAATTGAATGCAGTTTTAAGAATATTAATAATGAACATCAACTGCAAATTTACTATGGTCAAGCCTATGAACCTTAAACATAATACTCAGACCTCAAGAAATTTGAGGGCAAACTTCTTATTCTACTCAGTTTAATGTCCCAGGTGGTAGGACATAGTAGGCCCTTACAAAATACTTGCTGGTAAATGAATACAAGTATGGTACTATTCTAGGTACTTGAGCAAAAAAATAGCTGTCCTCAGAGTGCAGAGTATATGTTCTGTAAGATCTTAAAAAGTGTGTGTAGTGGGAAAACAAAGGTGATTGTAGCACAAAATAGTATATGGCAGTGTCCCAAGAGACACATAGACCAGTAATTTGGGG
Organism: Uropsilus gracilis; assembly: GCA_004024945.1. Lineage (NCBI taxonomy): Eukaryota > Metazoa > Chordata > Mammalia > Eulipotyphla > Talpidae > Uropsilus > Uropsilus gracilis. Next base: position 76,238 of record PVHY01001467.1, read on the forward strand.
ATATAAAGAAGGAAAGTATGACTTAAAATTTCAGGATCGAAGAGGTTTTATTCAAGGAGGATGCAGAAAAGAAAAATGGGTTTTTGAGTGAGTGAATGCATTTAATTAAAAACTATAAAATATTGAACAGAAACAGACATGAAAGCCTAGTGAACATAGGATTCATGCAGGAGATGTCGGTGTCTGGAGCACCAGAATGAGGAGCCCTGATTTTGAGATTAGGCCCCAATGGAAACAATTGATATTGGTGGTGGGAATAGCACAAATCACAATGAGTGTGCAAGGTACTCCTCCAAGCCTTCATCCCACCTTGCTGGATTGAAAGCCAACCTGTGTTTGGGGGTTCTCTCTCCAGCCCTGAATATTTCAGAGACTTTGTGATATCTTTAAAAACACTGAAACTGCCCCTATATTTTGACTCATCATGGTCTTGCTATTGTCAAAGTTGTTACAAACCCTAAAGTGGCAGTGACACTACTTCTGTGCTCTTTGGGGCTGCAGGGATTTTCCTTCAGGTGACCAACCTTCTTAAATCCCCCATAAAGTCAAACCCCTTAAATGCCCTGACTTCTGCCCAGACCCTGATGTTTGTGGAAACAACCATGCCTTCCTCGTATAAGACAATCTGAATCCTTTCTTTTGCTACACCTGCTTCTGTTTGCCCTCTACCAGCATAATCCATTTTAAGAATTCAAGCTCTTCAAATACTCAACACAAGACAGGATTAATGGTGGGTTTTCTTTCCAACTTCCCCAGAAATAATGCAGCAACTTATCTGGCTACTTGCTTGGAATAGGGAGAAAAGCACTGACAATACAAAAGCACAGATTCATAGTTCAGTATTAATCTATGTATACTCCATTGAGAAGCCACTGAAAGTAAGTAAATAATAGTCTTTACTTTTTTTTTTCTTCCACTAGGTTAAGAATAGAAGAGAAGAGACAAAACAAAAAGAAAAGCATGGAACAGGATGCTAGAATTTGGAGATTTAGTGAACACAAGTTTTACAGGGAAAAATTTAACAAGCCATTGAGCAAGTGCTCCTTGAGATTTCCTTTTTCCATTTCTTAAACTGGCTAACTTCCACTCATCTTGACCAGAATACTTAGAAATTCCTTTCGCTCAGAAGCTCTCTCTGACCCCTTGTGGCTGAGTTTATGCTTCTCTTTGCTCCTGTACTTCCTTATATTTCCAGCAGACTACCTCCCAAAACCACCTTAACACTTTTGGGGTACTCATGTGTATTGTGATTGGGCATTTACTTGATCATTTCATTGTCTTCTGGTCTACAGAGCTCCCTCTTCTCTACATCACATGTCCCCCCCCCCAAATTTAGGAACTGATTGAAAGCAAAGAAGAAAATAAGGAAAAGTGTGGATTTCATACTGACTTCATATTTACCCAATGATAAAATCCCAGATAAACCTGAGTTTTCCTTGAATTGGCAACATTAAGTATTGTTTCATCTGTAGTAATGGGGGCTTGTGAACTAAGTCAGAAGAAATTAAGGGAGTTTAACATTTGCACATCTGGAGTTTAACATTTGTGACCATTATGGAAGGCACTTAACTTTTGACAAATGGAAGAATTAGTTGCGAAACAAGGAACAAACAAGAAGTAGCTATATTTTGTATGTATAGGTAGATCAAATGAGTTGGAACAGATGCAATTACTGGAGCCTGGATTTGGGGAAGGAAGAAGTCAGACAAAGAATGATGGGAAGGTTGGGGAAGGGTAGTAACCCTCAACCTTGGACAGAGTGGGTTTGTGCACACTGGGGCCAATTATATTGTATGTTCCTTCTCCCCCAGCACCATGTCTCTCCTTGCTTCTCCCAGCCCCCTTTCTCTAGATGCTTCTATCTCTCCTTGTCTTGTGATCAAACCATAATATGATACCACAGTAAATATTTTATCACTTTTTTCCTTTTCTGAAGTTTTGTTATAAGTCTGATTCTTTTTTTAAAGTGAAAACAAAATAGTAATAATCTAAAGTTAGTTTTAATTTTTAGAAATTTTAACTATTTTCTCAGTTCAAGTTTATTACAATATGTTAGCAGTATAAATAACTCAGTTTGCAGATTATCAAAAAGTTGACTCAATAAAAATACATTAAAAAATGAATGAGCATGAAACTGCCCAAAAACAATAAAAAGAGGAAAGCAACATAAAGGAGATTTATCGGCAAGTCTCTAAAACTTAAAATTTTAGACAGAAGAGAAATAAGAAGTCCAAAAACTCAATCATCTACTTTTGTCTTCATCTGTTCCAAGGATTGACTCATAATCACCTACAATGAGGAAAAAATTTTCCACTATGGTTATATATTTTAGGAGGAACTCAAATCACAAAAATATGAAACTAAAGATTACTCTTTTGTTCTTTATTTGACAACATAATTATAACCTTAAAAATAAGAGTACATTAAAAATTAGGCAATTTTATTAAACCATGAATGACTAATACTGAAAAATCCTTTTGGAAAAGAAAATGATTGTTCTAAAAAAGGGCAATAGGATAAATCCAGAGAAGCCCCATTACTACACCACTCACACAGATAAATAGAAAATGGTAAAAAGATTGCAGATGCGCTTCCTCATCAGTAAAACTTTCTTGAAATTTTAAAACCAAGTGTGATGTAAAGTTTAAGGAGTGATCCTAAGATGAGACTAGATCCTTGCTCAGATCTTGGATTAAGTTGTGATTATGAAACCTTGACCCCAACATGGGCACTGTTAAAATTTAGGCATTGCCATTAGCTGTGCCTGAAAAGAAAAAAAATAAAATAAAATAAAACAGGTAAAAGATGGCCTAAACTGGATAAGTGGATAAGGGTACTTCCTTCTTTTATTTTGTTATAAATCCCAGCTGGGGAAGAGAAAATGACTCAATGAGAGAGTGTGTGATGGGAAATTGGAGCCAGGAAAATTGGTATTGGTTTCAGGAGGAAAAATAAAAAAAGGAGAAAAAAAAAGGAGCAGAGACTGAGAGGGAATACTGACTTTAGGGAAGGGGTGAGATTAGAATGACAGTCTGGTAAGAATGAGGCGGAGTGGCCAGGCTGGGTGGAGGCCCTCTGCAAGAGTGAGCTGGTGGTGGCAAGGAGCCAGGGTGGGATAGTGACTGACAAAAGAGTACCCAGTGTGGAAAGTGTGGCCCTGCAGCAAGGTGTCACGGAAAGCTGGTACCTGGAGATAGCCAGGGATTTGGAAAGCTGATTTTTGCATCAACATTTGTTGAAGAAGTTTGAAGAACCTTGGAGGAGCAGAGCAGCTCAGAACACTGTAGAGAGAAGAAGCAAAGAGAAGATGCTGGAGAGAGACTGGACTTTGCAGAGTGCCTGCCTCAAGTTTGGAGAGGCAAAGGGGCACCATCTTGGACATGTGTCTTTGGAATCTTTAGGACTGAAAATGGTGACTGGGGTAAGATAACTGACCGCTGGTGGCCTTAAGGACTTTTTGTTTTCCTGGTTATTTTCATTTTAAATAAAACCCTATTGTTCAAATTGCACTGTGACTTTAGCAACTGCTTTGCATGGGTAGTAAGGATCTGGGCAGCAGAATCCACATTTTGAATGTGCCACTTTTTTTTTGTGGCTTGTTGGTAGGAGGCTTCTGCCCCATTTTGATCCAATTTCAATTAGATCAGTGTGGGAACATCAATATTATACTTACAGGTACAAACCAGACATAGTTGGTCTATACACATTGCTAATGAACAGCAGTAATAATATCCTGTCCTCTGTTCTTCAAAGCTTCCTCTTCTCTGTAGGATGTGCTACTCCACCCTTATTATTGAAAAATCCTTAGTAGGAAATGACATTGGACATATTTCATTGTTAAGCTTAGTGTTTACTCTTTGGGAAATGTTAATTCTTGTCATCTGTTAAAATCAAACTCTTCAACCTTATATATACTGTTGTCTTTAGGTGATAATATTAGTGATTTTATGCAAATGTGTTGACATTTTACAATATTATCTTCGGCCAGAGTCCAAACTTGAGGTGACATCTTTCTTAAAGAAAACTCAGGGTCTTTCTTTAGTCAACACATGAAGTTTAGTGGTCCTTTACTGAAATCATCATCATCATTGCACCGAGAGCTTATTGTGTGCCAGACATTGCATGTGTAGAAACTCAGTGATTGCACCAATCACATAAGATGAGTTCTGTGTTTACCTATTTACAGATGTGAAGGCAAATACAAAAAGGGTAAAGGGTGAGGTGACTTGCCCAAATTCACACAAGCACTGAGAGACAGGGTCAGCATAGCATCCCTGGCTGGGTCCTGAAGCCTCTGCACTTTACTTCTTTGGGATTTCAATCTCCAGGTGTGCCAATTTCTTCTAATTATTGCAGAATATTCACTTCCTATCAGTGTCTATTTTTCATCTAAAGCCATTTTGTGTGAATAAAGTCAATAAAACTTTGTCAGTATAAATGACCTATGTTAATGTCTCTTGGCATTAAGATGGCTTGTGAGGAAATAGGAATTATATTTGCAGTCCTTGTCTATTTTCCTCAGTAATGAATTGTGTCTACAGAATGTGGATTCAACTGGTTAAAAGCAAAAGAATTATGATTAATAATGATACAACTGACATCATAGGGCTCCTGATGTGACACATTGAGAAGGATACAACATCCTCTGTGATGGCACTGCCAGAATGTTTCACCTGAATCTAATCATGAGGTAACAATTGAAAAAGCCTACATTAAGAGGATATTCTGCAAAGTGCAGCCCTGAACCTTTCAAAAGCATCAGTGTCATGAAAGACAAAAAAGCAGAGGAGCTCTTTAAGACTAAAGGAGAATAAAGGGACAGGATAGTGAAATGCAATGCATAATCCTTGTTTAGATTCTGGATCAGGAGGGAATAAATGTTACAGAGGACATTATTGGGACAAACAGAAAGTTTTCAATATGGATTGTATATTAGCTAATACTTAATGTCCTTGGTGTGACAGTTTTATAAGTTTGTATAAGGTTTTATTGGGGTATGAAATACTTACATATACATGTATATGTGATGCAAACATGCAGAGATCTATATAAAAACACAAACATACATATATGTAGAACAAGTTGATGACATGCTAATAATTAGTGAGTTTAGATGGATGGCAATTGGGTGATTATTGCACTTGTCATAACTTTTTGAAGTTGATATGTTCATAGTCAGGCTATATATAATTATATGTATATTTTTAATTATGTGTGGGAAGGAATTTTTAATTCCTTTAATTGTGAGTAGGAAAATGTGTGGGAATATAAGATTAGCACAGAGTTGGATGTTTTTGAAGCAGGGTGTTAATACCTAGTTTCATTATATTATTCTCTCTACACTTTTATGTATATGGTAAATACATCTATATATCTATATCTAATGAAAGTTAAAAATAGTAAAAGAGATTCAGTCAGATTTCATGCTGTTGATTCTTATTAAATGATGAGGGTTAACTGTTTTTTTAAGAGACTAGATCTCGCTATGTTGCCTGGGGTTGTCTTGAACCCGCAGACTCAAGTGATCCCTAGCTTTAGCCTCCCAGGTAGCTGGGATTACAGGTGTGCACCACCAAGTCCAGCTAACATTTCTCTTTACCTTTCTGTATCTTGCCTTCACCCCCATTTCCAGCTAGCCTCAGCTACCAGTTTTTTCTTGCTTGAATGTTGTCTGCACCACAAATTTTTGTCTACCCTGGAGTCAATGTCTTTTGCTTGATTGTTGATACAAAACTGACCTTCTCATGTCCCACTTAAAACCCTTTCAGGTTTTTGTCCATTGTTTTAGGAAGAAACTCACCACCCTTGCCAGAGCCTGTGCCTCTTGGGTACTCAACTCATATTCACTTACTTCTCTGATTCCATCCTTCCTACCTAGAGAAGAGCTCTTTCTCCTCACTAAATCTTCTTTTCCTTCTTTATCTATTTAGTGTTTATTCTTTCTTCAAATAGCAATTTAAATGTCACTTTTTCACGAAATTCTTCCCTGGTCTATCTTCTCAGTGTGAAGCCCCAGTATGGGTTTCTGTGGGTAATGTTACTCTGGTAACATTATTCCTATCTGGAATTATAATTCTCAGTGGTTAGATTAATGCTTTCTTCTCTTGTTAGGTAGTAAGTGCTTTTACATATATATTTTTTGCTTACCACTGTATCCGAAATAGATACTTAATAATGAAACATCATTTTAATACGTATTTTTTAAAATGGTATTTTTCACTCAAGTATTTAGAATTTTTGTCTTTATAGAGTTCCTTTGTATATATCATAAGAAGGATAAGCAATTGTCTCCTGAAGCTTAATTTCAGTTTCTAGGTTGATGTGATCCCCTCTGACAATAGAGAAACATTATTGCCATAATGCGCCTTGAAATATTGGTTAAGTCACTTGGCTTCTGTTTCCTTTCACAATCGATATGACTTCATGCAAAATGATACCACAGTTCACATCATTCTGTTAGTCCCCATCAAGGAAATATTGTTTTCCAAAATTAAAATTGTGAATCAACTCACAGGAGGACGTCGTCAAATAAACAGAATCATCGCTTATATCACACTGCCAAGTTTGTGATAAGCTTAATTCCTCTAAATGCATTTAACTTTAATGAAGAGTAATACAATTTAATAACAATACAAAATAGAATCATTTATCTTTCCAGGCCTAGACACTGGGCAGATGTCTTTTCCTTAATACATTGTTTCAAAATGCAAAAGTTTTCCTTTCTTCTTCACATTTGTCTCTCCTTATTTCTATTTATGTGGCTGAAGGGGTGATCGATAGGTAGATGTTTAATTAAATCACTCATCACGCTATAGTTTTCACAGTCAGAAATCTCTGGGATTTCTTGTTTCCTGTTTCTGAAGCAATGATATTTACATAACCCAATGAAATTTTATAATTATTAGTATATTCACCAACATTGTTCAGTTGCAAGTGACACAAAACCAAACTCAAACTGACTTGAGCAAAAAGCTCAAGTATTGGCATACATGCAGGAGAGATCAAAGGTGGTTTCTGGAGTTTCCATGATACTGATAGGGATCGCTCCTCAGCTCTGACTTGCTTTCCTCTGTGCTAGCTTCATTCTTCTGCAAATTTCTTTCCTTATGTGGGGTAAGAGAATATCCTTCAAGCAATACTGTAGATTATTCATTGATAAAGAATAAAACCTTTGGATATTTACAAGTGGGATAGGGAGTCAGCTGAATTTAAACTAAATGGGATTTGTAATTTAGTTGGGTGGGTTTTTTTTTTTGTTGTTGTTTTGTTTTTTTGTCTTTTGGCTTAAGCAAAAAGGTATTTGTTAGAAGGTCCCTAGAAGAAGAGGGGCAAGTTGGGAGATATCTTTTACTGCTGTATCTCTCACATGATCCAAGGACTCTTTTTTGAGCCCTTGGGGAAAATAGAATTATAATAATCAACATCAAAATCATTATTTTTTGAAGAATTTAATAAATTATATTGGGAATTCATGCAAATTGCAGTGCATTAAGGATGTGATAACTATGAAATGCTGTCAGATTAACATAGTACAAGACACAAGAACATCTCATAGAGAAGAGATGATAAGTCTAAAGACTATGACCTCACTCCTATGCATCCTTAAGACATTTTCAGAACTTTTGGGTTTCTGGGGCAGAAGGCAGAAAAATATGGATTGTAGTAACATAGATACAACCCCTTGTTTTGTGGAGGGTGTTTCTAATTAGTTTTATATGGATAGGTTACTTGACCCCAAAAGATTTGGAGTGAAAGAAATAATACACAAGTATTGTCAGAGCTAAATCAGTTTAAATGGGTGTGAAATATGAAGAAGTAGGATTCTGTGTGTTGAAAATATTTCAATTTGATTATTCAGTAAAACATGCAACTTTCGTAGAAATCTAGTGGCATTATTACAGGATGTTTCTCACTTATTGTCTGTAGGCAGTATGAACTTGCAAAGGATGAAATAGTATTAGAAGGGTTATTTCAGACATGCTGCAAAAAATTGAGCTGCATCAAAACTTGCTCACACTGAGAATACTCTTCCTATATAACCTCTTCCTGGCTAAAAGCACTTAAAATTTTTAAGAAGCATAATAATAGGATTGTAGGGATTTATACATTCAGATGGGTCATGTGGTCTGCAAAAGTTAACTGTAAATTGTTATCTAGTAAAAGCTTCTTACTTTTGTTTGTACAAGCTCAGATCCTAAATAAAACTTCTGCAGCAGAATGCTCATTAAAATGGATTTAAGATTCCAAATGAAAAGCTATTGATTTCAAAAAGGGTAAACACCACTAAGCCTCTAGAATCATCTGTAGTTATTAAATTACCAATTTACGTACTGTTATTATTATTTTTTTACACTCTTAGTTGTTTATTAAGTAAACTAAGTAAGGTGTAATGTCTGAAATGAAACCGAAGGATTTTAGCCAATAGTTATTTTCCACAGACATTTAGAAATTAATGATCTGCCTGAAAAATGGTGATGAATTTTTGTTTCCCTCACTCCAATTCCCTGTTCCCCTTAAAAAAAAATACAGTCCACTTTAGGTCTATGGGAAGGAAAGATTAGGAGAGGGGTCAGATGATAAATTTTTAGCCACCAGCATCTAGCCAAGAGAGCATGACTTAGTCCTATCACATTTCCCATGTATATTTATGTACTACACCATTTGGGTATTATAATAAAAATTTTTATCTGTCCCTGGAGGCAAAATTGAGTTATATATTAAACGGCTATTTTCTTTGTTTTCTGCTTAGGTATGCATGTAATGTGGTAGCATAATATATATTCCACACTTGTTTCATTCCTGCAGAGAGATAATATTTTTGCAGCTGACAGAGTAAAGACATCCTGTGCTTCTAGAATAAGAGAGAACATATTGGCAGGATAAAATGCAGATGTTCCCAGTGTTTTTCTCCTCATGGTTGTATTTGGCAAAGGTTAACATTCACAAACATATTTTGCTGTCCTTTTTGGCAAGTTGGACAGAGAAGTTCACAGTAAATTAAAGATTGTGAAATGTGGTTTCAAGGTTAGTAATCAAAATATTTTTAAGAGGGAGAAAATAATTAAAAAATTCATTCCACTCCCCACCCCCTACCACAAAAGATTCTTTTTCCTAAGAATGTTGGGGTCAAAATAGTTTTATCTCTTCTCTGTAAGGGCTGAATCTGTGTATCTATTCTTTTCTTAAAAGAAAATCTTACATGGGAAACAGTTATAAAATTTCTTTTGTTAAAGGTTAGGAAAAACAAATGGAAATTTCTGTAACAGAGATGGTATCCTAATCCTATCTTTGATTCCTCCCTCCCCCCCCAGTTTCAGAAAGATTCAATCCAAGGTTGTAAGGGGAATCCAAAAAGATTGCTTTTGCATCACTATCAGGAATATAACATGAAGATAGGGTATAGGAACAGGCATATGGAGGAGTGAATGAATGGAACACTTATGAACCATTATTTATATTTTACCTGTTTATTCTGGTGGAAAAAAAGGGAATTCATTCTCTATAAAGATGAGAAAAAAATTGCCAGATAACAGAATGCATGTATAGTGCACAGAATGTCTTTACTCTGCCAAATGAGGGGATTCAAATGTAAATGTTCAGATTAAGTAATGTCTAGTAAAACAGACTTGCTGTAGAATAAAGGGAAGATTTGGGGGTGGGGAGCTAATATTTTTAACAGATTCAAAAGGAGCCTATGTCAATTTTTTAAAGTGAAGACTTATACAGAAAATTAACAATCTAGAAGCAAAAAAATCTTGGAAATAAAAGGAGACTAACTATGAGAATATTTCCTCAGATTACAGAATATAAATTCCAAGATTTGGGAAAGTAAGAGAAAAATTAAGAGGCAGAAAAGACTGCAGTAGGAGAAATAATACTGTTATTATAGGAGTTCTGCAAGGAGAAAATAGTATGAATGGATAAAAAGCAATAATTGAATACACAAAAGAAGATAGTTCCTTTAAATTGAAGGATTTAGTATTTATAGGGGGAAGGTTTACTAAAGATTTGGGAGGTATAATGAAATGAACTGATAATCAGGTGGTAAACCATGTCCTGGATAAAGAAAAATGCTAGAAAATGCCAATTACAGGAAGGAAAGTTCAGCGAAATACAACAGAAAAAGAAAGATTGAATAGTATTAGACACTAGTTCTAGAAAATTCAAAGAAATATATAGATTTCTGAAGAAAAAACCAAGCTATTATCTAAATTCAAGTGCAAATGAAAACGTACTTTAGTTTTGTAACAGTTCAGAAATTATATAAATCATGTGTGATTTTGAAAAATATCACTTCAAACAGAACTGCAAGCAAAACTAGTCAAAATAAGTAATTTAATAAAAACATGTAGAAAAAAAGAAAAAGGAACACTTAGATTCAGGTCTAAAGATTTGTAATATTGTGAATTAAGTATATTTAGTAACAAAGGCATTTTAAAAGAAAAAATTATATTATTTTTTAAAAAGCTCTACCAAAGATGTGAGTAGAGAAGAAAGGGAAAGAGGAAACAAAGTGTGATAAAGTTTCTAAGTTGGACAAAGAAGATGCATACTTGTAGCTGTATTCTTCAAAGGAGAAAATTAAATCTTAATATGGGTAAAAAATTAAACTACATTAAAAGACTAGCCAGTTTAAAGTAATAAATTAATTTAAATCATTTAAAATAAGAACACTAGGGCTGAAAGTATACAAAATATAGAAAGTATTATTTTTCCCAAAGATGACTATGTGTGTAGTTTTGCATGTTCATGCATGCATGCATGCAAAAGGTGGAGAATGTGACAAGAAAATATAATTGAAAGAATCCAAGAAATGAGACAGTGGGATTAAAAGAAAAATATCAATTATTTTCCTCTATTGCAACTTTTCTACTGGGTGATGATGGAGTAACTGTCATCATTTAGAGCTATCATTTCACTATTAAAGTACACAGTTCTTAGGCACTGGAAAAATAGGTAGTGCAGGACTACAGAATAAAAACAGGAAATACATGAGATGAACTTCACATTTGTTCTGATTTCATATGTGGGGTACACTAATCTGAATGCTGCCCAGAGAGATGGAGCACAAATGAAAAACACCAGTCCTGCTGGGCTAGGGAGACAAATGGAAACAGGAGCTATAAAGGTATCTGGAATTCACATGGTAGGATTCCAGAGAAAAGTGAACAATCCAGACAGAAGTTTCAAAACTCTGTGTGAAGATTTTTTTTTAGATCTTTGACTAAGACCTTGTTTGTGATTTACAGGTTCAGTTTAAGATTCTGCATGCTGTAAGACAGCAGCTGCTGTGGAACTCAGAAATGAATGGATATGCCAAGAGCCTTGCCATTCAAAAATGTACTGAAGTTTTGTTTCAACCATGGTAAAAAGATTTCACTGAGCACATCAGTCATTCAAATGAGACCCCATGAAGGCTACTTTTTAGGTAGAAGGAATGAGAATATCTTTAGGATCAAGATCAAAACCAATGTAGACTTGCCTTGACATGGAAAAAAAATTAAGTGTGTAGGATGAAGAGAATGAACCACTTAGGTAGTTGTTGGCCAGAACCAAAGGCATTCCCTCTGAAAAGGAGACATCATCCAATTGCTCTATAATGTATCATCTATAACACTTAGAGTACACTACAAATGTGAAGGATCAGGAAAATGAGTTACATAGTTGAGATAAAAAGGCAGGTAGCAGAGATCCAGAGATGACTCAGATTTTAGAGATGGGCAGTTTTAAAATGATAATTATGAATATGTTCAAGAAGTTTAAAGAAAACATAAAAGAGCAGGTGAGAATTTCAAGAGGATTACATATCATGAAACAATATTAATTAAAATACCAAAAATTGACAACTTCCCTTGATGGTTTAAGAGAACACAGGGCACTGCAGAATGAAAATTCAGAAAACTTGAAGACAAATCAACTGAAAAACAAATAAAAAATAGGTTAAAAAATAAGCAGAACCTCAGTATATTGTAGAATGATATTGAAATCGTGTGCAAAATGGGGCAGGAGTTTCCAACCAACAAGCCAAAGGGGAAAAAACGTGGCACTTTTGAAATTCGGATTCTACTATAAATTCTTTCAGATTCTGACCATGTGTGTTGCAGATGTCAGTCAAATGCAATTTAACAACAGGGTTTTATTAAGAAGGAAAAATAACCAGGAAAACAAAAAGTTCAACAAAAGTCCTTAATGCCACAAGTGGCCAGTTATCTTACCCCAGTCACCATTTTTAGTCCCCAGTGTCCCAAAGACACATGTTCAAGATGGTGCCATTTTGGTCCTCTAAACCTGAGGCAGGCACTTAGCAAAGTCCAATCTTTCTTTTTTCATCTTCTCTTTGATTCTTCTCTCACCAGTGTTCTGAGCTGCTCTGCTTCTCCAAGGCTCTTCAAACTTTTTCAACAAATGCTGATGCAAAATAAGCTCTCCAAATCCCTGACTATCACCAGGTACCAGCTCACTCTTCCAGAGGAATTCTGCCCAGCCTGGCCACTCAGGCTCCTCTTTACTGACCCACCACTCTCATGTTTCCCTTTTCCCCAAAAGTCTGTCTCTCGGTCTCTGCTCTCTCTCTCTCTTTTAAATCTCCTTTTCCTTGCTCCCTCTCCCCTCCTGAAAACCAGAAGCTCCAATTTCCACTCATACACCCTTCTGGTGATTCATTTTCTCTTCTCCACCCAGGCCTTGAAACAGTATCCCAGGGGTGCTACTTGGGCATATTCACCAGGGCTGCTCAAGATTTGCAACAAAGTAAAAGAAGGAAATATCCTTATCCAGTTTAGGCAACTCTTAACCTCTGTGTTTTTCAGACACAGCTAATGGCAGCAATGCCTAAGTTTTATGAACAAATAACACTGCCCATGTTAAAAAAAACAAACGAACAAAACCACTGCCCATGTTGGGGTCACAGCTTCAATATCAGTTGTTCCACATGGAATTTAAATCTCAGAAGAATGAATCAGAACCATTTGAAGATATAATAGTCTAAAACACTCAAAAGTAGGTGAAAATATTAACCTGCAGATGTACTATACTCATGGTTCAATATATTCTTAAAGAACAGTGGTTAGAAAATATTTTCAGATGAATGCAAGCTGAAGGAATTTGTTCTTAGTAGACATTACACTAAATGAAATACTAAAGGAAATCTACCAAGTTCAAGATTAAATTTGGAACTGTAAGAAGGAATGATGATAATTGGAAATTGTATATATGTAGGTAAATTCAATTAAGTTTATTTTCTTTCAAATTTATTTGACAGCTCCAAGAATGAAATAATAGCAATGTCTTGGGTATTTCTAACATGTGGAATGGTAAAATATGACAATAGCATTCAGAATCCTACCTCTGGAAGATTCTTACATTCTGTATTAATATTAATTGGCAGTAAGCTGTGATAAGTTTATATTTACTGTAATTCCTAAAGCACTCATTAATACACACCCACAGAAGAGGAGGAGAGCATGAGATAGCAAGAGAAAGGATCATTAAAATGAAAGGACATCCTGCAAAATGGGAGACTAATTTTGGATGATATATGTCCAACAAGGAGTAATATTCAAAATATATAAAGAGCTTATACAACTAGACAACAAAATAGCCCCAATATTTTTTTAAATGCACGGAGAGTCTGAACATACACTTCTCCAAAGAAGATATGGCCAATAACACATGAAAAAATGTTCATCATCCCTTATTGTTAGGTAAATGCAATTTAAAAAATGAGATATCACTTCACACCTATAAAGATGACTATTTCCAGATGAGATCAAGCGCGTTCAGGGTGGTGTGGCCATAGACAAGATGACTATTTCCAAAAAGTCAAGAAACAACTGGTGGAAAGGATGTGAAAATGACACTTTTGGTGTCCCCCATGGGTGTTGTAAATTGATGCAACCATTGGAAATTCTTCATTATTTTAAAAATAAAAATTCTATTACTCCAATTTGTGTCTTAGATCATTTTGAGTTAATATTTGTATCTGGTGTGAGGTAGGAGTTCAACTTTTTTCTTTTAAAGGTGACTTTCCAGTTGTCCAGGCACTTTTTTTTTTAACTCTTGTCTACTCTTGTCCCAGTAGTGATACTAAACTGAAACCTCTCTAGCAAAGGGGTGATTGGGAAATGTAGTTACTAGGATCTAGTTTCTGTGATATGAGTGAGCTCTTAAAAGAGTGGGAGATAGGCTGTATTATTTAGCAAACTATGAAAACAGTAGCCTTCAGGTAGAGGGGAGGAGGTGAGGGGTGAGGTGCCCCCTATTTGGTATCTAGAAACAGTAAGAAATCTCCATTTACTCAAAGATCCTGAACTTGTCAAGAATCATTTTGTCAGCCTCAAGTCTTAAGTTAGATTCTCAAGGGGAAGATGAATAATTACAGATAAGGAACTAAAATTAATATTTAAGCTTAGGACATTGGTGCCTTTGTTAAAGATTTCCAAATATAACTGTGAAGATACTAGGGTTAACTTGGCAATGATTTTACAATAAACCATACCATAACATATGTATATATATATATAATAAACTGTTTAAATATCTTGGAGATTAACTTTTCTGCTTAAGAACTTAAAAGGGGAAAATAATGGAAAGTAGCTATAGGATTGCTTATTCTGAATTTTCACTTTAGTGTAAACATATTTTTAATCCTCTATGCCTGGATTGTTGTTTTTTTTTTTTGAAAATGAATATTAATTGTATAATCTGATTACCTTTGTTAAAGCCAGGATTTAGATGAGCATAAGCATGCTTCCTGCATTTTACTATGTTGACTTTTACCCTGGATAATCCTGTAAAAGATTAGCTAATTACATTCTTCTGATTATCAAGTGACTTAACTTAAATCCAGTATGATCATAAAAGGTGAGTAAATCTTCACTATCAATAGAGGAGGGTCTGCACATGGTTACATTTCAGAAGACAAAAGAAACTGTACAAGATTAGATCCCCATTACCCTCATGATAGAAACCAAAAGAGAACAGATTGTATGAATTGCAACAATACAAATTCACAGTTATCACTTTGGGTCCTGTGAATCAAAGACAGATACTGTTTCTTAAATTGATTCTCTTATGAAATGAGACATTCTCTTATGAAACTATATATTACCAATTGTGTGAAATATACCTCTCTGTTTTTATTTTCCAGATGACCTAACATAACTTATGGTTATAAATGGTGAACTTTTAAATGAGAACAGAAAAGAAAAACAGTGTGTAAGACCTGAAGGATATGATATCAATATAAATCTTCAGGGATATTTAAAAAAAGTAACTAGCTTACACTCAGTGTCTTTCAGATGCAGGATATACTCTCTCAATTATTTCTCATGACAGGTCTAACCAAAGGTGTTATTGTTTTCACATGTGGAAACTGCGAATGAGAGCTCTATTAGAATCTATTTTGTCTGGTTACAAATTCTTTTGGTTGTTATGTTTTCACAGAAAGGAACAAAATTTAAATTAGCTTGGAAAAAACAGGGAATTTTTGTTTCATAAACTGAAAAGTACAGACATGATCCTTCTCAGTCAATATTACCTGCTGCAGGTATGGAGCCAGAGGACAAGTGTAATTCTTTTTCAGTTCAACTTTTCTCTCTATTGCTTTTATTGCCAGGCAGATTTCAGGAACAGCAGCTTCAATCTTGATAGCTTCAATCCTACAGAAAATAAGATCCTTTTTCTAAGTGGAATTATAGGTTCCAATTTGAATCTCATTGTCTTGATGTGATCTAAGCAATCTAGCATTCAATATAGGTAATTTGAAAGAAATACGAACATGGAGGATCAGTTATTTCAAGAAATGTGAATTCTAGCTATGTATAATGTAGAAGATGCAGATATAGATTTCAAATAGTTCAGAAAAATTGCACTAGTTCAGAAAAATTGATTTATTTTTGCATGTGGATTATGGCTATAATCAGATAATTGTAACAATTTATCAGGAACATTTTTAAAGTAAACTTGTAGCCTTCACTGCTGTTAAATAAGCCATAAGCCCTCTATAAGGTCAAGCATACACACCTTATTTGAAGCTGTATGTTTGTATATTGCATATAATAGTTTAAAAATATATTTGAAAGAAAGTAAGGCCAACATTTATTAATTACACACTATGTGCAGGCAAAACGTAGGCACTTTATATACACTTGTATGCTCCACAAATGATTAATTAGCTACATGTAGCTACTTAAATTGTAAACTTAATTAAATTAAATGCAGTACTTCATTCACAGTAGCTGTTTAAGTACTGGCTAGCCTCATGACTAGTAGCCATTATGACTGATGGCATATGCATAAATATTTCCATTATTACAGAAAATTCACGGCTTTGAATATTTAGATATTAGATGATATCAGATTTTTTTCAATTTTGTTAAGTGTGATGAAACTCTTGGTTTTGAAGAGTATACTCCAACTTCCTTCTGGAGGTCAGTGTTGAGAAATTTAGAAGTGAAATAATCTCTAATTTTTTCATTTATTGTGGAATTAATATAGTTAAGAATATGGAGAGAAATGAAGCAACTGCAGTATTGTATAAGTAATTATTCAGTCTGGGCCATGGAAAATGGCTAAAAGGAAAATGGATTTGAAAAAAATCTAAAAGTAAAATATATTTGAAAAATCTGCCTTTTTAAAAAAGACTTCTGTTTTGCAGTGACACTTAGAAAATGTTTTCTTAAACAAGAGTTTTAAAATAGTCACTGAGATTATCTTCGGATATCTTAATGGGCCATTTCTTTAAACACAAATTTATATATGAATGTACAACATAATTACTTTTTATTTTTAGGTAGATAGCAATATTTGTTGTTTGTTTCTCTAAATTTCATTCACCGCCCCCCCCTTTTTTTTGATCCTAGAAGAGCCCTTCATTTTCATTTTGGGGCATTATCTTCTAGTCATGTATTTTGGGTAGTAGAGTAGCAGAATATTATAATTTAATTTACTCTTGGCTGAAAAATAACTGGGACAGAAGCTGTAGTCTTTGTTGGTAGTTTAATAGGAAGTTAAAGAAAATTTAAATTTAGATAAAAGAGTTTATTAAGATATGAACAGACATATCTTACACTAACAATTACATAATATTAAATAGGTAAGGAAAAAGTTTAGAGGTTATTAACATCTATGTTACCATAAAATGAAAGTTCAAACTTGTATGTTTAATATGACTTTAATCAACATGTGGAGTGTCTACATCTGATTCCTAAGATGAGTATTTTAGTTAGGGAAAGACAAGAGCACAAAAACACCGCAGCTATTTCAAGCAGAGGCTTTACTACTTGGTTTCAGATGCTCACTTGTCCCGACCCACGGGATCGTGAACGGAGACCTGGAGGAAGGAGTGGGAATGGGGATGGGACAGGAGACACGAGAAATGGAGACAAGACAGGTTTCTGATCAAGTCTCGTTTATTGCTGCTTTGTCTCAAGTTCATATACATTAGACATAAACATTCCAGACATTCCAGGATGGTCATCTCCAATCAATGATTGCCATAAATACTAACTGTCCAATGGTCTAGTTTGCAACCATATATGGTCTCCTATGGACAGGGGCTTACACTTCTTTGAGTGCCCCTTACCTGTTCTGTTCCAGGCCCATACTTGGTTAATGCAAGAGCCAATCAGGATACAGCATACCTGGCTGATGCAAAAGACTCATGGGTTTGCAGCAGACTGGCCTTGTCATAGGGGCTAATTTCTTAGCTCTCTACACTCACTGAACCATCACAGGGACTGAAGGAGACAAGTCAGAGGACTCTCACCAGTTTTTAGGTGTACTAACAGAAAAAGCTTCGAGAACTTATGTCTACCAGAATGAGGAACATGCAGGAAACTCCTTTTCATCTCCAGGTACTTTGTAGCTACAAAGATAGTGAGATAGAAGTCATTTCAGAAACAGTTGGAAGACCCATTCCATGACTTCCACTGATGCCAGAGAACAAAAAAAATTAGTTCTGTTCCCTGTTTCTTTTCAGGTATAATGTAAACTTATGTATATAATGGAGCCTAAAAATGCATCTAGAACTCCGCTGGCTAGGGAATCAAAGAAATAGATTTCTCAAGCTTTGCAACTCTGAAAAAAAAGTAAATAAAAGCCATGAGGAAAAGGCAAAACAGGCTGAGCACCAAACTGAAGCACACAACAATGGACAGGAGGGAAAAGGGGGGGGGGGGCGGAATGGGAGGGGAAGGGGAAGTAAATCCCTGGGATTGCAATGATGTGAAATTTATATATAAATAAATTTTTAAAAAAGATAGAAGGGTTTTCCAGGTGAGCTGAATGCCAATAGACTAATCTAATAAGAGGATGAGCCACTGTCCTATAATATTCAAATGTATATTTTCAAACTTCAAGGGATTGTTGGCTTGAAACTAAGACCATAGACTACTTTGCAAAATATTTGTTAGAATATTTGATGAAAAAAGCAATATGTAAAGAGATAAATCATGTTTTTGATAAAGGATTGGTTTCACCCACCAGTATGAATTAGCTTCCCCTGTCATCATCTGACCCAGTAGAACTTCTGAAATGGTGACTGAACTGTCACAGAGGTAAGTGGCTGAGGAGGGCGAATAACCAGAATCCTTGCCAAGTGGTCCAGATCTCTTACGCCAGAATAGCTTACGAATGTGGCTATTCTTTCAGTAATGTATTATGAAAAAGGTTATGAAAACATTGCATTTTGGTAAAATATTCTTCTATTATTTTAATGTGAATGATATTCCTGAATATGAAGTCCCCAAAGCAAATCAATGCACAAGAAGTATAAGGAAAGACTCTTTCAGGGTACTTGTTCTTGTGTGAACACGTTGTGGGCTTATCTGAGGATATAATATTAAAATTCCGGAGAGTAATGTTAGGTAAATAATAAAGCAGGCTGATAATAATTCCCTGGGTTTTCAGAAAAGTTAAAGGCTTGATTAATTAATTCTTTATCTGTATCTCCTCCTCCTTTTCTTTACTTTTATACCAAGAGTGAGATCATTATTATAGTCTGAAAGATCAGACTGAATCTACTGAGAGTTGTATTTATACAACTCTGTGGTTTGGGCAATTGTATTGAATGGCTTAAAGAAATTCACGTTCAGAGCATAATCTTAAAAAAATTCTACTTAGAAAAGATAATTTTCAAGTAGAAAATTAAAACCTCTAAGCTATCAAACTTTTACAAAATGTTTTTGCTATTTTTGGGAAATTACTATGAGGATACTGCTTGCTGCTTCAGATATATCAGTAAATCAAAGATCTTTTCCTTAAGAAGCTTTTATTCTGGGGGGAAAAGGGGATATCAACCAACAAACATAGCATAAGTAAATTATAGAAGATACTAGAAGGTAAAAAGTCTATTGAGTATGTCATGCCATTTTCTTTTACTTTAAATCTGACCTGAAAAAAATCTGCTTATAGATTTATGCGGTTTCCTCTGGCATATGAGTAGCAGCTTTTCTTTTGTTGCTTTTAAGAATTAATCTTTTTAAAAAAATTTTTTGCCTTTTTAATTACAATGTGCCTTCATATGGGTCACTTTGAGCTACTCTTATTTATATCTTTGGGCTGATGTACCTAGATTTCTCCTCCTTCCTCTTATTAGGGAAAATCTCTACCATTATTTCCTCAAATAATTTTTCTGATCCTCTTTCTTTTCCTCGGGCATCCATAACGTATATGTAATTCCTCTTCATATTGTTCTAGCAGTCTCTATGGTGCTGTTCTTTCTTAAATTCACTTTTCATTTTGCTGTTTCATTTTGTTGTCAGGATGAATTCAATAGTTTTATCTTCAGCTATGACTCTGCTTCTCTCCTTCATTCTCTCTGCTGTTGGACCCCTATATGGTATTTTTCAGTTGTGTTCGTTGTATTCTTCAGCTTTGTAAGTTCTATTTGGATCTTCCTTAAATCTCCTATTTCATCCATTCTTTCCCAGGGAACATCTTCATAAGCATTACTTTTAACATCTGGGTAGTTTGCTTGTATCTCTTTTTTCATAGTCTTTTCAGGTTGTTTTTGTTTGTTTGTTTTATTTTGTTCTTTCATTTGGGATCTAGTCCTCCATCTCCCCGTTTTGCCTGAATCTCTGCTTGTTCCTGTGTATTAGCTAATTCTACTACCCCTCCTTGTCTTCTAAGAATGGCTTTGTGCCGGTGCTATCCCATGATCACAGTCCTCCATGGCCACCTGAACTAGGTACTGTGGGTGCATCCCCTCTGTGGGCTGCACCTGTCCTTCGATGGCAGTGTGACATACTTTGTGGGGTTATCAGCCAGACTATAGTAGGTGGGTCATACCAGTTGCAGTGTGCTGCCGCTGCAGTAGGTAGGTGGAGATGTAGTCTGACATAGTCATGCATTCACGGCCTGTGGAGTGTGGGAAAGACCTGCAGTGCTTTTGGATACTGGCCAGTAGCTTGCTGCTGCTCTTGGTTCCAGGCTGTGATGTACAGCAGTTCCAGGTGCCAAGCAATGACTCTCAAACTATAGCATGAAGTAGATCGAAGTCTCAGAAGGACTTACCCACAGTCTTTGGTAACCCATGAAGAGGGTGCTAATTTCATGGTCCTGAAATTAATGAAGTTGCACAAAGTTGCTGAGATGGCATCCACCAGCAAATTCAACTTGGGTATTATCCTCAAAACTTCCTAACTCTAAGGCAGATGCTGTAAGAAAAGCATGTGCATTTCCTTCTCCATGTTCATGCACTTTTCAGACTTGTATTACTATACTGGACCCAGTGTGTGTCTGGGTCTCTTAACAGTAAGTTTTCCATCCTCTGTAGGTTTTAGATGCTTCTGGGTAGTTTCTGGTAGCCCTTAATGTGAGGGTGGCCTCTGCTGTGCTAAATCAAAAAGTTGGGCTGCCTGATATGAGGTACCACCCTTTCCCCCTCTCTGGGGAAAAGTTTCACACCTTTGGAATTCTTCCTAAAAATCTTCTGATCTGGTGGGGATGATGTCTTTTAAGTGAGAGCTTATCCCATTCTTACTTTTTCAGCAATGTTCCTTTTATGCTTTATTGTTGGGTTTCTATTTGTCTGTTTTCCAGGTTTCCTTCCTTGTAAATTATTCTATATGTAGCTGTAGATTTATTGTGCCTGTAAGAGGAGGTGAGTTGAGGTTGTCCTACACTGGCATCTTGAAACAATCCCCTGCCCATTTACTTCTAACTTCTATTATTATATCCAAAGTAAATGCCTTGTAGATGGTATATAGCAGAGTTGTGTATTTTGATACACTGTGACATTCTGTCTTTTTTATTAGTGCATTGACATTACTTATATTCAGTTATTATTGATAATGGATAAATTAAGACCTACCATATACATTACTGTTTTCTACTTGTTCTTTTTTTGTTCCTATTTCTGTCTTCCACTCTCTTCTATTTTTGTGATTTTATTTGAGCATTTTATTTGATTTAATTTTCTCTCTTCTTTCTTAGTATGTTAGCTATATGTCTTTTTAAAATGTGATTTCACTGGTTTTTACTTATTTTAAGTTGGAGAAACAATACTTTTGAATAATGAGAGCAATAATTTTGTTGAGAGGAAGTGATTAATGATGCAGGAAGGAGGGGGGAAGGTAGTCATGGTGGGGAGTGCCCAATGGAGTATATTTAGTTTGTACATGAAGTACTTGACTTTAGGTGGGAGTACGAACAGTTTAGCTTTAGTTACAGGGAACAAATCTATGTAACTGACCAGAAAGGGAGATGGGTATCTAGATGTAAAGATGGAAGCTATGGAGATTCTCTCCTAGCTATTTCAATTTCTCAGTGAAATAGCAAAATGAGAAGTAGAATGAGATAAGGTGTTGGATGCTTTAGAAGAGAGATGGTCTCTATCTGAAAAGATGGAAGACTAAATGAAGTAATGAGATGGAGCTGATATCTGGGCACCACTAAGGTTCACTTGGTTAGTGGTCATGCATTTAAGGCAATACTCATTCTTGTTTTTACTTTTATTTTTCTCATTCACATTCAGTTGCACCAACACCATGGAGTGCATGAAGAGTTGAACTGAATCACTGTTGGGGTTTTGCCAGGTGAGTAAATTGAAATTAAAAAGGATGTAAAGAAGTTGAGTGTATGCAAACACATTTTTGTAATCATGGACCATGGAATTTAATCTGTGTAAGAAGGAATGTAAGGGCTTGAAGAGTGAGGGAAAAGGCAACTAGATCTATGAATTTATATACTAATGTGCTTGAAGAATTGTGATAGTTGGTTGTTCAGACTGAGCAAATAAGAGGATTGGATTAATAATAATGAAAGACTGAGATGCTTGAAATTATGGATGGGTTGCAATTATAGATGATGACAAATCCAGGGTGTGACAATGGAGTGTTTGAGGATGGAAGAAAACATCATTGTTACAGAGGAGATCCAGGATCTAAGAACCCTGGATTATTAGAAAAGTTATATACAGGTGACGCAAAAGTGCTCAAGAACCCTCAGAGAGAATATTAGAGTGAAAGTGGGATACTTTTCTACCCATACTGACTCCACTGGGTCACTCCCAACAAGATACACATTCACAGTAATTCCTCCCACCTCAGAAAACTCCTCTTGTTCCTATATCCATTAATAACTATTATCTTCCTGCTGTGGTTTAGTACAAAATTTTATGGAGTTGTCAATACTCTGTGTCAAATGCTTCTCTTCCCATTCTGTCTATAGCTTTCTCCAAATAGACTTTCAGTCCTCTACTCCACAGTAGAAAGAAACCCCAGACATGGCATCTGTAAAACCAACCAACCCAGAAACACTGACTGTAATGTCAGCATAGTAGAATTGATCTGATGCAGAAGGGTGTTACGGAAAAATAATTGTATTGAACCAAATTTGTTTTTCTCCTTCTTTTAGTCAGTTGCTTGTCTTTACTATTTCTACTCCTTTCAGAATAAAAAATGGGAATACTTCCTAGTTTTCACTTTTAATACCCTAATGCATATTTACATAAAAAGTATATGTAAGGTTATTATGTTAAATGTTAAAATAATATGCTCCTTTTCTTCCACATAAACCGACTAAATTATTGCAGCAATTGCAAACAATTATTCATTGTAATGTGAACAATGTTAAGGTGTTTTCTCTCTGTGTTAGTGGGAAAATATTATATTTGCAGAAATAAGTCAGAAATGAGAAATCATTTTAAGATCCAGGAGGGGAATTCATGTGATTCTTAACATAGTATGCAGGTTTAAATTTTTACTGGGGCCAAATAATTCTGTACGATGACTCAGATGTGCCAACCTGTGTCAATGCCTCTAAGTGTCCCCCATTCATCAGAGGTGAAATTCCATACATGGTATAAAGAGGGACTCTATTGTCACAACTCTTTGATGGTAGATCAATTTTACATCAAGTGATTGCTCAGGAGAGGCCAGTTTTGACCTCCTTTTTGTTCACTTGTCAGTTTCTTGACAACATTTCTCCACTACTCTTCATCAAGCTGTGTGCTCATTATATGTTTACTAGGTTTCTCCCTAAACAGTATGTCTTCCTCTAGTAGATATCTGTCATCTCAGCGGCATTCCCTTTCTGCACTCAAGAAACACTCACCTTATGAACAGGGATGCTGCATAGCAGCCATGCAGTTTGTGTTGTGCAGAAGGCTACAAGCTGAGGAGGGGGCATGTGGGGCTGAGGGCATGTGCTTCCCTTTGAGTAACCACTGTAGAAAGGAAGGACTTTTTAATTTCATTTTGTAAACTAGAGGATTGCATTTTACTCACTTACATAGAGCACCATACAGGTTATTAGCAGTCAGCTTATGAGACTTGGTGAAGGGAAGAGCCTTCCTGGCAGGGAAGATGCTCAAAGAGCAAATACTTCCTCAGATTTTTTGGTAACTGGTCTTTGGGCATGTGATTTAGAGTCAGCCAGTCCTCAACTTTGAATTGGGAATGGGACAACAGAAAATTTTTTTCTTTCCAGTAGTTGAGATAACACAGTAACATCTCTTTCCTAGAAGCAGTGGCTACCTTAATCAGTGTCCAGAACTGGAGATATTTTTTTAATTTAATTTTTTTTATTTTGTGTATACAATTACGGTCTTATTTGTATAGTTATGACCCATCCTTTCCTCCCCTTCCCCCTAGCCCCCTCCAGTGGCTCCCACCTCCCTTTCCCTGCAAGTCACTGTTTGGGTTGATTGTTGTTTTCTGCTTAGACATGCAGGTGTGGCTTTATATCAGGTAACTAATCCAAATGTGTCCGATGACCTCTTGCCATTGAATTTGTGGAGCTGCTATCCTAGCTCCTTGGTTGTCGTGCTTTCTTTGATGGAGGTGATTATGTCCTTTTCCAGAACTGGAGATATTTTAATGAGACCTTCAGAATCTGGTTTCCGATGATGGAGTAAGGACTTTCCCAGCTCAATTCCAAGGAGTGATTTTGACTCTGGGTATAGGACTTCACTGTTCCTCCAGAGTTTCCAACCTACTGTTTCAGTCTTCCTAGCATTTCACTGAGTATGAAATAGTTCTTCAATAAATTCCCCTTTTGCTTAAAATATTCAAATTCAGTATATAGTTATCAAAATTACTGTATGAATCAGTAATTCCACTCCTGTGAAATAAGACATTGTATAACAACATATATCCACAAAAACACTTGCACAAGAATGTTCTTAGCAGCTTTATTCATAATGAGCCTGAATTGCAAGCAAAACAAACGTCCATCAACATTTGGTGAATGGAAAATTGCTGTACCTTTAAACAGTGGAATACAACTCATCAAGAAAAAGATGCCTCTACAAACACATCTATGATCAAAAGCATTAGGTGAGGAAGGAAGCCAGGCACAAAGGAATACAGAATATATGATTTTATTCTAGAAACTCTAGAATAAAGATAAATCTGTAGCTACAGAAAACAACTTGGTCCATCAGGTATGGGGAGTGGCTGGGAACTAACTTCCAAGTCCTGTGGGGAAGTTCTGCCATGTTGAAATTGTTCACTCTCTTGAGTGTGGTAGTAGTTACATCGGCATATAATTGTTAAAGCTCTACATCAAACTGTGCACTTAAGAAGATAAAAAATAAACAAAACTCAAAAAAGTCAACTATGAACTTAATAAGAATGTGATACATTAAACGTAAATTATGTCTTTATAAATTTGATTTAAAAATCAAAGGAATTGGAGCAACCAGGTTTTATAAAGCATAAAACATGGTAGTGTGTGGGGGGAATAATATACATAAACAGATAACCAGTTTCTAGAACATAGTCATATGGATCAATCAGATTTAGATTTGTCCTCGTCAAGTTATGTAATCTTATATTCTGATCAAAGTTCAAATTCCCGACAGAGAAAGTGAGGGGACTAGCTTAGCAGAGTACAAATAGCTCTTAATAAATTCCCTTTGTGCTTAAAATACTCAAATTCAGTGTATAAACTACTTTAGTATATCGGGTGCCCATTTCTAGATAGGAAAAAGCTGGTCCTTGACTGACTTCCCATTCATATGCATTAAGATATCCACAAAGAATAATGGGAATACTGTTAACCAGAATAAGAAGCAGTGATGCCTGTTAACCAACCAACCAACCAACCAACCAACTAACCAACGAACCAACCAACCACCAACTAACCAACCAATCAACCAACCAAACAAACAGTTTTCCCTGTGTGTTAACCTTGTGATCAAGGAAGATGGTGAAAGGCTTCAAATACAAATGTTCATTCATTCTATTCATCCATTCATTTAAACATAATTTTGATTATGGACCAGTTGCTGTTACTAACTGGGGCCTCATAAACATAGATGGGATCTCCCTAAAGTGAAAGGGTTCACATTAATATGAGTAAGAGAAATCTGGCAAAGGGATTATCTGATGTGTATTTGGAACGTTTTGGGTGGGACGCGAGGGGCAGTGAAGGCTGAATTCCCCCAAAGGTAATAAAGAAATTTCTAGTCATTAGACGTCGTTAGAACTCATTAAACTCCTTCGTAGAGAAGAAGAGGCTGGACAGTCAGAGAGGTAAATTTCATAATCACTGACAGCTCTACCCATTAACTGGAGAAAAGTCTCCATCATTTAAACTTGCTACCACGAAGTCTCCTGAGGCCTCCTTGGCAAATCGGCAGAGGGAGCCATTCCCTAAGAAATCTCCGCGCCGGGCCTCGCAGATGTCCGGGTTGGGGGGTGAGGGGGGTGTGGTTTCTGGTGGGTTCAAGGAGTTCTCACTACTCCCCACCTTTGGAAAACAGGCTCCCGCCCTCCACCCTCCCTCCACCGAGCTTTGCCCCACCTTCCCACCGCAGCTGCACCGCACAGTTTAGCTCGGCTAGGTCACCTACAGTCCTCCTTCCCACATTCGTGCTCCGTTCTTGGCACCGCTGGGGACTCGCGTCCTCCCAGTTGGAGCCCTTCGGAAGCTTTCCCTAGCTCCTCAAGTCCTCATAGAGGGTCCAGCACAGTTTCCCGGCACTTCGTCGCCCTCCCGGACGCTCACGGACACTCTTGTTAAGGCCTTCCCCCTTGTTGCACCCCTTTCGGTGACCCTACAGTTTGCCAACTTCGTGGCTAAACTGTTGTCAGGGTCACTCCCGGGCGGTGGACGCGATCGAGGCGCAGGAGTCTTCTGGGGACGATCCGACTAGATGTAGCGGGGCCAGCGCGCCGCGCCAAGCGCAAACCCCCCTCCCCGGCTGTCGCTGGCCGGGTGGCAGCAGCTGCAGCCGCCGCAAGTGCTCGAGTCCCAGCCGGGCTCGGGTTACTCCTCGCCTGCAGCATCTCGGGACAGACGGGCGAAGCCCGGTTCAAGTTTGCAGCAAGTACTTTTCTTGATACTTAAAACTGGGGGGTCTGGAAACGGGTTGAGACCCGCCTCCTTCCGGCGTCTCCGCCTTCCAGCCGCAACGAACACTACTAAGTATCTCTCTTCTGAGACCCTGTTGGGAAGCTAAACGCGCTCTTTGGAGAAGGAACAGAATTTGTTTCTCCACCGACTTTGGTTGGAAAAAGGGTTGCGCTTGAGTCTCACGACCTCGAGACCTGGGTAAGAGTTGGACAGATTCAGTCCTGGCAGCCACTGGAACTTATCTGGACCCTGATTATTTTCTTATGGGTGGAAAGTTTGGGGTACCCCTGTCCAGCATGTGGTGGGGAGAGAAACGGACCCTGTCTGGTTGTTTATGTGTCTCAAGAGTTTACTGTTGCTGTTAGTTTGCGTTTAGTCTTGTTTGGGCCTGTGTGTAGGAACTTCTTGGAGTAATTTTGTCGGGGAGGACACGCTTATCAGGAATTTTATTTTGCTTAACCTCTATCGGCATAGTGCCTTCTCTGTGTTTGTTCTGGGTTGAAGGGTGTCACAGCTGGCTGGAGGGAGCTTGACCTGCCGGGGAGAGGAAATCAGACTAAGAAGGAGACCCCCACTTTCAGTGGGTTTTTCCTCCCAGATCAACTTCAGCTCTCTGCGTGGCATTTAGATTTGTTTTCTAAACTTTCCCCCTCCTGCACTTGATAGTCAGGCTGTGCAAGAGAACTCATCGCACAACTTGAGGATGCGCTCACTCTCCTGTATTCTGTGTCTTTTTGAAGAGGTTAAGAGTCACAGTCTGGTTCCTTAGACTGGTCTCTTTCCGGTTGAAATGCTGGTTCCTCAGGGACTCTTGAGAGGAATGAGCTCCAAGTCATAGAAAGATCTAGCTCCGATTGGTCCTTTTCTCTTAAATGTCTTAAATCAAGGACCTTTCCCCCTGGTTTCGAGAAATGTTTTGCCCTTATTTGTCTTTCTAAGGTAAGAGTGATACCATTGAGTAAATGACATAGTGCTGTCTTTGATGGTTCCTTAGCACCTCATTCTTACATGAGGACTCAGATTCTTTAGGGGGAAGTTAAACATTTGCATTTTATTAGTACAGAAGTTCTTAGATGGCAAAACCCATCCCAAGGTGCATTTTTGGTTTTCCTTGCCTTTTTCCTCCTTCTTACCTGTGTATGGTCTTCCCAACTAAAGATACCTCATTCTTTATGGATGAAAAGACTAGGAACTAGTCATTTTATCAAAAAATGCTCTTTTTTGCTGTAACTAGCCCAAGAGGTCAGCTTAGTCCACTTTCTGTTTGGCTGTTGTGATATCAAAGGATTCAGTAGAGGGGAAGCCGTGGGACCAGGTGGCCTGGGCACAACTCAGCTCTGCTTTTCTCAGGACAAGCTACTTAATCTCTTTATCCTCATCTATAAAATCAGAATGACAGTAACATTGTTTATAACAATGTTTATACCTAAGGGTTGTAAAGTATTAAAAATGAGTTAATATGTATGAAGTGCTGACCAACCTGGCAGATAGGAAGCATGTATTAGTTATTCATATCATTGCTGTCATTAAATTAGCATTGTTAACTATTATTGATGAGTGTGAGATAACTTTAATTAGCTATCAGTAGGTGTTAGCTATTGTTCCTGCTTGGATGATCTTTGAAGGCTGCAATCAGTGGGCTTCACTCCCACCTGTCAAAGGTAGCACAGTCTTGATCTTTGTATTGTTTTCTTTTGATGCTCTTTCAAAGGAAAAAAAAAGGTGCCTGTGCAGGGCTGGGATTTGTAGAAGTGGGTTCATGGTTTGGTAACCAAGGGTGCAAAGGATAAGCTAGCAGTTGGGAAATCTAACACTCACTTTGCAGCTTGTACACTATCTTAGAAATTTCTTTCAATAATGTACTTACCTTTTTAAAAGAGAGACTGATCATTTATTGCACAAGTATTTATTTGGCATGGATTGTATTTCAGGTATTGTTCTACTTTTATTATTTGAATCCATTGAATTCTTTTTAAAAAATATATTCATGAGTATTTGCATTATTTTTTTCTTCTTCCCACCACTTTCAGCATTAGAAGATTTCATGTGATACCAACACTATAAAAATTAAATCCCAAATGCTTTTTAACTACAATGATTTCAATGTCTGTTGAAGTGCAGTGCACATATTCTTGAGGAATTATACAAAATAATCAGTAACATATAACAAGTTACTTCTTCCATCAACTTCCTCATGTTTAGACTTGTGTTGGGAGATAGGACAAGAGCTGAATAAGCTTGTGTTGTTTTGGCTTTAAAAACCTTGATTAATTGTCTTGCCTCTTTGGTGGTTATTTTGATAGCCCTTTTAACATTTGTTTTAGGTACATAAATTGTGTTACTTCTATCATGCATGTTAATCAAAGTGAGTGATGACACCAGTAATTAATAAAAGAGGGAAAGCATTTAACATTGCTTGTATTTCATCAGTTACTTTCAGACTTTGGTGAACATCAGAAGGATGTGAAAAATTTTACTATTTTTAACATACCTAAAATGATGATTTTATATAGTTCAATCTAATATAAATTTTAGTCCTCTCCACTTTGATGCAGATATAGTAAGTCTGGATGAGGTGTGAGAAGCCTTTAGAAGTTTTAGAAGTTGTCCTGTTGATGCTAATGTAAACCCAAGTCACATGCTCATTTAGTAGTGGTAGATTTATTTTCCTCATACCTGTCTGCTTGATCTAATAGCATAGTTCTAAAATATAAATCTGATTATGTCATTCCCTTGTTTAAAAATCTTTAAGAACTCTCCAAATGTTAAGGTCTTCAGTAGAGGTGACCTTTGATTACATTTGGAGGAACACTGGCTTTATACCACTAAACCTACACTCTAACGTGATCTGTAAGATCATGCTTGCACTATCTAGATTTTTTTTCTTTTGCCCTGTTTCTCAGGCCTCTTGTCCTATAAGGTTATTGCTGTTTCTTGAATAGACTGCCTACTTTCACTCCTCCCTGTCCTAAGCATATATGTTGTTCCCTATCTTGGAAATAGTCACTGCTTTTTCCCACCTGTATAATCAACTACTTATTACTCATTCATCTTTTAAGATAAAGTCCAAATAAGACTTACCCCCTGAAGTTTTTCTTAATTCTCTCATTGAAGGGTTTAGTCATAAGCGTCATAAGCTTAGTGATAACTTATGTGATTCCAGTCTACTTTGGGCAACTTCAATATACCATCCATCACATTGTATCAGCTGTGTTTGTTATCTGGGTAGTTTTCCAATCAATTGGTGAGTTCATAATTCTTTCCTTGTTCTAAGTCTTTACCCAAATAGCTGGCACATAGTAGTTGTATTGAAAGTTTCTAAGATTGTGGGGAAGAATAAATGAATATTTATTGATTTTTTTCTTCACCTGGATGTTTGGGGCAGTCATATTTGCCATAAGACTTGTGAAGAAGACAGTCAAGAATTTACAATTTGGAAAGACATATTTTACAAAGCTAATAACAATGGAGTGGAAAAAAGAACAAGACAGAATATTTAAGATTTATGAAAAGCCAGTTACCACTGAATTGATGTTCCATGTCCAACAGTATGGGAACACTATGACAGGACCTGAGTTTATCATACCTTTGAGATAGTTTTCATTGTGAATGATAGCGTCAGGACACTAGAATAGAAATGCCAATGTGAATAAGAATAACCAAATTTTGTCCTGTGATTTCAGTTTATAAGATGTTTTTGCATTTTTATATTTCATCAGAAACATGGTGACCAGGTCAGTATTGCTTTTCCTATGTTAATACAATCTACATTCCTAAAAATAGATCCAAAATGGATTGTGCAAAGTCCTACACAATAGAAAAGAAGCTCACCCTCGAGAAACAAATAAATTGTGACATTTCTAACTATGTTCTGCCATTTAGACATACTGGATGTTGAATATTCCTTTTACCTTTTTTCCTTTAAACTTCCTATAATTTTAGCCTTTTCTTCTTTATTTGAATAACAGTTGACTTGTTCAAAGATAAGTATCTGATTCAGACTAAAGATTTGCTACTTTTGGCAAAACTGTCATCTTTGTCTCATTTATATTAAGTTAATGAGACAAAAAGTTCTTATAATCACTACTGGGGCTTCATTTTTTCCTCTCAGTTTTTATAATAATGGAATTATTCAATAACAAAGATGAGGATGCTGCAAAAATTGAATGTTTAGCCATTAGAAAGTTCTACCATAAAATAAACAATAA
Source organism: Uropsilus gracilis (assembly GCA_004024945.1). NCBI lineage: Eukaryota > Metazoa > Chordata > Mammalia > Eulipotyphla > Talpidae > Uropsilus > Uropsilus gracilis. The sequence goes on from PVHY01001467.1 coordinate 107,251, forward strand.
AGATGTTCATTGATAGTATCACAGAGTTTCAGTCATGTAGGGTTGGAAGGGTAGCAAAATCAATATATGATATACAAATATCCAGATTTCTTGAACTTCAAAGGAAGCACCATTAAGTTGCTGTCTGCTAAATTACTCCAGGATGGTACCCACTACTTTGTTCTAAAAATTAACTTTACGATTGAATGCAAGTTTCAGTTAGTTCTTTTGATTTGTCTTCTATTTCAATTTTATTTCCAAAGTGAACATTTCCTCTCTTAGTTAAGTTACAATGCTTTGTAGTTTTGTAAATCTCTTAACTAGTATCCTGGTCCTTTTCACTCACTTATTCATTCATTTCTCTATCTGGATTTCCCAAGAGTTTGTATTTATCACTTGTTTCTATTCTCAGTTTGAGATTATAATTTACTATGGTCATTCTCTTTTTAAAAAATGCTTATTCAGAGAATTGATTTATAGCACTTAATAAGAGGATTTCTCATGTGAATTGAAAAAAGTAAGATAAAAGTCAATGTTATTTTACTTTATATAATTTTATTTGCAAAACTGCAGGTCACCATGTGGATGTTATCTGATAATGCATACTTTGTGCCATTAGCCAGTCTGAAAAGTGTGGATGTGCTCATATATCCTGTTATTATCAATGTTCATTTTCTCCTGATTTCCTCTTGTTTCGTTTCCAGTGATTTATACTCCCAGATAAAGGAACTGTGTAAAGCATTTTAACCACCTCAGTTTCCTACTTGGAGGGCAATATATTGTACCCTTCCCCCTTACTGACAAAGAAAGCAGTATTTCAGGATGGAACACCTCATCTTGATAGGTACACATGCAGGATATTAACATCTGTTAAGAACATCTTATCTCTGGGAGCAAGGAGCCCTCATTCTAGAAAGCAACTCAGTGTCTTGTTCTTAACATCCTCTGACTTGGATGAGTAGCACAGATTTGCTTAGTTTTAATAACTCACCACAGGTGATCACTTGCATGATGGATCTCTTAAGCACCTTCTGGGAAAAAAAATCTTGGTTTTCTTTTTAAAAAAATAATTTTTGATGGTGAATCAAAACTCAAAACTCTCAAATTTATCTTGTTCTTCATGGAACAAAATAAAAGCATGAAATCTTTGTTTTGGGTCTAGGGCATTAATTTACAATAAAAATCATTAAATGTCTATGACCTTTGATACCTTGAGAAGGATACTGTGGTTTTTGTTTTGGATAAGGAATCAGTGACAAAATAGGACTTCTGTTCTTTAAAAAGTAATTCATTTAAAGTTTTATTTTTGGTCCATCAGATATTTATTAGGTGTATAGAGGTTAGGGATTAATAGCATGTAGAATTGCCAGGATACTTGCCTTAAAAATAAAAAGATTAGAAAAATTACAACTAACTATGTATGGCTTATGTAGTTAGGACCAAGTCTTGGAGTCCATTCTAGAGAGAGGGCTCTGGATTCTCATCAGAAATTTCCTAGTTGCCTGGGACCTTGAAGAAACAGGAATTGAGGAGGGGAAGTTTACATAGGGAAGTGAGTTCTGCTAAAATGGGGCTTCAGGAATTTGCAAGATGTCTTCAAATTGTAGTGACTAAATCCTTCAATGGGAGTGAGGTGTTTACAGTAGAGAATTCTTTTATGGTGATCCTAGGGGATTATAGGATGAGTTTCTACCTGCTCCCATCCCAATGTATACATTAAAGGGACCCCTCCTTTATTTTAAGGAGCAGTGTAACTATCTGCATTACTGTTTTACTATTTAAACCAGATCAGATGTGATTTAGGGTGCCCTGTTGAGATTCAAGTTAAAACTGAGCTCCCATGACATGAGAGGGTATAAAATGAGACAACTATTATTTTATTGAGTTGCTGTGGGTCTTCTTGAGGGTGGGGGTAAGGACATGGCTAATGTTTTTTTCTAGTGTCACCTGGATCTGAATTCAGATTTTCTTAATAAGTTTATAAAGCTAATCTGGCCATACTATTGCATGATCTCTTTGCATCAACCAACTGTGGATATCTCTGATTCCTTCACTTCATAAGATATCATGAAACATGTTGACTTTTAAGTCATGGCTGACTTTTAAGATTTGGGACGATGGAGGAAGTTTACATCTTAAAACTAAATGCTCAGTATGCTTTTATAAAAAAACAAAAAAACACCTTCATTTGTCCACCCTACCAGTGGAATTTTCTCACGACCATTATTTTCAAGACTGTGGTCTCTGCCAGATTGCTCTAGAATCTTCCTTCTCTCTCTCCACCATCCTTTTCCTGCTCACTGCAGACCCTGCCCCCAGATTCCTAATATCTGAAGATATGTTATTTCAATTATTTTTTTCTTTTTCATCACGTTCTTTCATGCCTTTTTCTTTCTCACCTATCTTCTCCCTAGATGCTTCCCATCTGTGCCGAGATTTGATAATTTCTCAATAAATATTTTCCCCTTTAACATTCTCCCACATCCCCTATATGTCCCTTGAACAGATAAATATGCAAAATTGAGCCTCAGTGAGGTTATGAATGCTTGAGACATCTCTTTAGCTTATGTTTTCAAATTTTAGGGGCACGAGAATTACTGACAGAACCAGTACTTGTTTCCCTGTCATGTTTTGTATTCAGTAAGTGTGTTGTAAGACCAAGAGGGGTGCATTTTTCATATGATATGCCATTGCGTATGGTCCATGGATACCCCATCATCCTTTTTAGGATCCTTGAAATCCTAATCCTTCTCTGTTCTGAAGGCATGATCTCTCTTTTTATCTTTTTTCCCTTTCTAATATTTTAGTGACTTGGTTAGAACGGTCAGAGAATAAATGGTCTTTGAAAACCTGTGCCTCTCGTCTCTGCTTGGACGGACAATGGCTGTAACACAACGCTGTTCATGTGACAGCTAGAGAAAGGGACCATTGTTCAGGGTTGGCTGATGCTCCTTCCCCTCTGGCCAGCCATCCAACTGAGCTTGGTCACCCCAAGGAAACAGACACACTTGAATCAGAGAGACAAAGAAAGGAGGTCAAGGCCTTTCACAGTTAAAGTACTTGCAGCAATGTGGCAGAGATGGGATTGGGGAAGGAAAATATAATTCAGTGGAAGCATCAATCTGATGATTTGGCTTTAGAGGGATTCAAGTTTATTAGCACTTCCACTTGGTCTTTGACTGAGGAAGACCCACTTCCTACGATGTCTTACTGATTCATCTTAATGTAAGACTTTATTGTTGATTTAAAAAGTAAAAGATTTCCTTCTACTCTGGTAGGGAAGTTCATCTTTCTCAGTCTCTTTCCCCTGGATTTATATAAACAGACATCTAATCTGAAAACCCCCAAAGTGTCAAATCTTTTGACCTGAATACTTCTTTGTTCTGGTATATGGTCAGCATATATATATATATATATATATATATATATATATATATATATATATATATATATATATATATATAATTTCCAAATATATATATATATATAATTTCCAAATTCAGTTTCAGTTAGTAGTTTTGAGGAAAATTTTTTTTTCAGTTTGAAATATAATTAAATCTATTTGAAATTTATCAATATGTTTGGACATTTATGAGCTTGGGAGACTCCCCAGATGTCTTTTAGATACTAAATCTTACCCACAACTCCCTAGTTGGATTCTAGGCTTGGAGTGGAAGGGGCTGCAAACTTCCTGTAAAGAGCTAATCTGGAGCTCAGCAATTGACTACATTCTTTGTGTCAGAAGAAGATTCAAATTCAAGGTCATAACCTCAGCAAAAGTCACAGACTTTTCACACAGGATTGTTCTTTTAGCCTGACTATTCCTTTTATGAAAAAGTATGTCATTCATTCAGCCTTGGTCTCTGAGTTTCTTTCAAAAGATACTTAGTCTAGTTCCTGTAGGTGACTTTTTTTTTTTTCTTCAGTGAGGCATATAGAATATAGCCTTGAGTGAAGTAAAATGGGGAAAGCCTTTTCTGAATGTAGTAGGTTGTGGAAAGCCCATTTACACACTGTTCAGGCAGCTGGTGCTCTTCGGCCAGTAGGAATTCTTTTGTCTCAGTACAAGAGGTTTTCTGACTGGGAGAATTAGGCTTAATGAGGTTTGTACCCTGGAGAGGGCAATATATGATTTGCCTGAGGTCACTTAGAGTGCCTTGTAATTAAGCCTGTCATTGCACCTTGATTATAGACTATCTTTGTAAATCCATTAAAGTAGGAGAAGCAAATGGATTGCACAGAGGCAAGTGGTTTTATTTTCTTCATTATGCTTCTACTACCCCTTTCCCTTGTAGTTTGTTTATGTCTTATAAATGACTATTTAGTTTACCAATGATATAGATGTCTTTGAAGTGGAGAAGGGGATGAAGACTCTTCTTTGCAGGTGGCAAAAGGATTGTGTTAGACACTCTCTTGATTAGTTAATTAATTTTCAACTCGTTGTCATTAGGCCTGTTCATTTGGCTTCATTCCTGTTATTTAAAGAGGCTCTTCCAGTGTGAAGAATTAGTACTGTTCTCTACTTGAGGTTCTGTATAGATGCAGATTTTGTTGAAAAAAATAGAAAGTGATATGTTGTCTTTTATTGTTGTTCATGTCCCAAATAACATGACTTATATTAAATGCTTTTATATGGCATAGAAAACTTGCTGGAACTTAATTTTGTGTCATAATTAAAGTTCTTCCCAGGGAGGGTTACTGAGATGTCAACACTGTTCTATTTAAAGATATTTGTGTGGTTGGATGGGAATGGTCATATTATGAAAATATACTGAATTGTTAGGTTTTGATTTGTGTCCTTTTTCATATACATTTTAGATTTCAATAAAAAGTTCAACAGTTTTTGAAAAAGCATTGTTTAATATAGAGTTAAAGTTTTAGTAGTGATAGAAAATGGTAAGCTCTGGGGACCCCAAATGTCACATAATTTTGATCTAGGTGGGACTGAAGATATAAATAGCCATTATTTCACCTTTACTTCCCTAGCCAGAAGAGCTATGTGTCAGAAAGCAATAGACTAGCACCATAACTGTTGACTGTTTTAGTTTTCCAGGTAGCAAATCTAGTGCCTGAAAGTTCAACACTGCCTGCAAAGTCCCTTAGAATTTAAAACAAAAGCAACCCCCTACCTTGGCTGACTAGCAATTCTTTTCATTTCTATTCTTTTAAAAAATCTTTCATTGATTGCATATATATTTATGTGCATTACATCATTGTCTATCCCAAAGTTCTCCTACCATTGTATCACCCAAGAACCATCTTAATCTCTTGTGCTCATTCCTCCTTCAAAGTTAACCTCCTTCCCCTCACTTGCTCTTTACTTCAGTTCTGTTGACAATTAAAATTTTTTTCTGTTTGTTTTTTTGTTTCCCCTATATCTTTCATATAAGTGAGATCATCTCGTGTTTTTCTTTTTCTTTCTGGCTTATTTCTGCTAATATGATTCCTTCTAGCTCCATCCCCGTTGCTGTGAATGACATGTTTGTCTTTTTTGATTGATGAATAATATTCCATTGTGTACATATTCCACAATTTTGGATCCATTTGTCTGTTTTGGGGTGTTTGAGTTGTTTCCATATCCTGGCTATTGTAAATAGTGCTGCAATAAACATCCGAGTATAGGTGACCTTTTGAATTAGTGTATTTGTATCCTTTGGATAGATTTCCAGAAGTGGGATTGCTGGATCATTGATTCCTATTTTCTTTTCCCCTCCTGTTTGTTGTGATCTGACAAGGAAAATCAGAAAAAGACTCTGTGAGTCATGGATATTTTTCTGAACTTTGGAGAATTTCTCTTCTGATGTCTACTATTGAAATGTTTTTATTCTTTTTTAAAGTAGGCTAAAGTGATATGATGTGTGGGATCTTTGGCTCATCTCTTTTACTTACTTCAGCTTTCACATCCTGAGATCCACAGTTAGCTACAGAAGCAAACCTGTGAAGGAGTAGAATCTTGTACTGTAGGTACAAGAGTACCTTGGTGCCTTGTCTGTTTAAAGAATATCCGTCATCACTGTTGTGGGACATTGTAGCTATAGCACATCTTAACTTACTGTTATAATATGGAGCTGATAAACTCAGAAAATAGGAACCTATTTTTTTGTTGTATTTTCTTGTTTTTGCTAAGGAGGGAGTAGAATCTTTGGTTGTGAAATTTGTTATAGCACATCTATGAGAGGTTTGCATATCCATCCTGCACACTTAACTTTGCACAGTGTGTTTAGTGGTTAATTGTTGACTTACTCAAATACATGTGCTCATGGCCATCAGTTAAAAGACAAGATTTTGGTGGTCTTGTTCCACTCCAGCCTAGTTTGTCATTGACTGTATAAAAAGTGACAACTTGGCTCACAATTCTATTTCTATCCCTTACAACTTCATAACCTTGGGCAGACTGTGCAAGCTCTTTAAGCCTCTTACTACCATGTGTGAAATGAAAACAGCTTCTAATTATTCAGAGTGTGCTGATAACTTGCTGGTAGCTGTTTAGTAGGCTCTCAGTAACTACCTACCACCAAATAATGCTAAAAGAGATATGACTAACACATGTAAGAATAAGGTCTGCTTATGTATTTTATGAATCACCCAAGTGCTTAAGATCCTATTAATTAAATACAGACATTAGAAACTGTAGTCTCTAATATGAAATGTGAACTATAAGAAATATAGATAATAATGCATTGTAGATATGATTTAATTTCTCCCAGAGTTTCTTAGATCTTAAATTTTTTGGATCCTTGAAAGTATCTCCCTGGCACAACTACACTATGGGGTAGCTCAGTTTTGTATGGGTTATATATCTTTAATAATCTGGTTCATCCAGAGACTGTAAATTCTACATAGAAAGATTGTGTTAATTTTGTTCATTTCTATATTCCTAGAGGTAGCACAGATCCTGTGACTTAATAATTTTTGTTTAAATATTTGTTCATGGAGGGAATGACATAGAAACCTAAAATTTACACATAGGTGTGAATGTTTTCTAATGAAGATAGTATTTTACTGAAAGAAAAATTATCTTAACTGTAAAGATGAAGCTTCTAGGTAATAAATTTATTCTTCCTTAGTAAGATGTCAGTAGAATTGAAAGCAAATGTTCAAACAAAAACATGTGCTCAAATATTCATAGGATTGTTATTCACAATGATCAAAAGGTAAGAACAGTTCTATGTAGACACATCCTGATAAATATGATGCCATATACCCAGAATGCCCAGTGGAATATTACTCATCTATGAAGACAAAGGCAGACTGATACATGCTACAACATGGATGAACTTTGAACAATGTGAAAGAAACTGGACATAAAAGGCCACCTATTATGTTACTTTATGTGTCCAGAAGAGCTAGAGAGTAGATTAATGTAGATTAATAGAGCTAGAGAGTAGATTAATGGGTTGAAGAGGGAAAGGGAGATAGTCATGGCAAATGGTTTCTTTTTAGAAAGATAAAGATCTTTTGGGAATAGATTTTGGTGGTGTTTGCATAAAGTGGTTAAAATTATAACTTTTATGTAATGTAAATTTTGCTTAATTAAGAAATTTATCATTATTTACAAAAAAATCACATCAGCACATGTTTTGCATTTAGATGAGCTGTAGCTGTATCAGTCAGTTGGTTTCTGTTCATGATATGTTTATTACATTTTGGGGGCAACACCAAAAATGACAAGGCTCAGTTCCTTTCCTCAGCTCATTGTCAGAATATATGCAAAGACAGGAAAGGAGGTGAGAGTAGATGATATGTTCCAGGTTAGCCCATTTTACAATAAGAGAAGATCACTGTGGTTTGATGACCAGGGCATGATTCTTAGAATAGATGGAACTTTGGAAGAGATGTGAGCTTCATGTGAATAGAGACAAAAATATCAAGACACAGTCTTGGTAGAAATACAGCCAAATGAGTGGGGGGTGAGGACAGAAGTAGGCTGTGATGACCAGAGTGGAGTTCTTGTATAATAGAATATCAAGAAATATGCAAAAATTACATATTAAAAGATATTTTTAAACAACTTGGAAGTATAGATTTGCCAAATTGGAATATTCTTAAATTAGAAAACAGCTTAAATTTATCAGCTGTGGATAACTAAGGATATATTTGATAATAAAAGTTGAAAGTGAAGTAAAAATAGGGTGGAAAATAAGGAGAGTATTGCAGAATTTCACTAAATTTAGCACAATCTATTATTTATTCAATAAATATTTGAACAGTTATTAGATCCTGTATAATTTTCTATGCTAATGCTAAAGCATTATTTAGGATAACACCCTCTTAGATTTACATTTGAGTGTATATTTCAAGTGTATATACATTCTAGTGTGCATTTCAAGCATTGATAGATATGTCCAATACACAAATGTAGTTTGAAAATTAAGGTACAAGTATGCTATAAATGTGGCTGTTTAGAGTATGGATTTTGAAACTACAATTTTTAGATTTGAATCTTAGTCTACTTAATTGTTTAGCCTGAATTAATTACTCCATATTTCAATTTCCTCATCAACTGAGTGGGGGTAACAACACTAGCTCTCCCATTTAGTCTTTATGAGGATTAAGATAATAAATGAAAAAGACTCAGGACATTATCTGGCATGTAGTAAGTGCTCAGTATGTTTTATTTGTCAATATTTGAGATTAGATTCTATGTAGAGTCATCTCTAAGTCACTTCTATTTTTAAGTTTTAGTGAGTCTATAAAGAATTCTGCTTTATTGTCTCTTGGATCAAAGCTGTTTTTAATATGCTATACTATTATTGATAGTGAATCAGCATCCATACTCTGCCTTCATAATTCAGGAAAACAGCAAACTACCACTTCCTTTCTCTAAGAAACAATGACCCCAGTTTTGGTTTGGGAGAAGCTTTCAGATAATGACTCTTTTGCATTCAGAGGTCTCTGTGAACATCTTGGCCTTAGATATATTGTCCTGTCATATCAGGAGTCTGGTGGTGGTTAGGAATGTGGTTGATACTTTAGATCTTAACTCATCCAGTCTCCCTTGGAGACACAGCTACAGTTTGAATTTCATTTTTTCGTGCTATCTCATATAAGTGCCATTGGCTACCTCAGCTCTGTGTGAATTTGTGTACTTTTCTGCGAATTGGGGTTAAATAGTATACCACCTTACCAGGAGGTACATTCTTGGAGAATGTTTAGAAGGAAGCTTGTGGGAAGAGACTACATGAAGATTAAGGGCCTTTCTACCTCTAGCCTGCATTGATTCTAGAATTTAAGCTTTTTGAGTACATAAGATCGATTGTATTTTCCTTTCTATCATTAAATGGTGGAAAATAATGCCATAGGACTGAAATATGCACCCCCCCAAAGTGATTAAATTAGGAGATGATAGTGATTAAATTAGGAGATGATAAAGATTAATTGGGGTCATAATATGGAGGCCTAATCCAATAGGAAGGACCTTTTCTTTTCTTCCTTATACGACACCTGCAAGCTAGAAATTGAGTTCTCACCAGGAACTAAATGGATTGGCACCTTGATCTTGGATTTCTCAGCCTCCAGAATTGTGAGAAATAAATTTCAGTTAAGTTACCCAGTCTAATATATTCTAATATGGCATCTAGAGCAAACCAAAACAGATACATACATTCTCCCTCCTTCCCTCCTTCCCTCCCTTCCTCCCTCCTTCCTTCTTTCCTTTCCACCTTCCCTCTCTCCCTCCCTTCTTTCTTTCTTTCCTTCTTTCTTTTTTCATAGAATAGAATTTAAATATTTGTGAACCTAACTAATTGCATGATTATTCTAACCTATGGGATCTTAAGAATAACATGAAAAACTGAATCTGACTCACAATCCTAATCTGCATTTAAATGGATTGTCTTGACCTTGTCTGCCAACATACACCAGTGAGGCCACAAGTTTCTCCAAGACCCTGTCTTTCCTCCAGGTAAGGGAAGAGTCTTCACAATTTATGCTTAGAACTTAACAGGTTTTGACAACTGACTTCCCAGCTATTTTTTCCTAGAATGCAGCAGGATGGAAGGGGTGATTGTGTGAGAGGAGGATAAGTAATGGAGGCCAGGACAGTGAGGTTGTAGTTCACCTCAAGCCAAAGGATGTGATTCCTGGCACCAGGGGAAGAGAGCTTCCTTCAGAAAGGGTAGTAATCATTTAAACCTTGCCTAGGATCCAGGTTCAAAGAGTTTCTCAGTGTCTCTGGCCAGATGGCCGAGTTTCATTTTGATGAAAAGCCACCTGAAGCAAAGTCACTTTTCTTCCGCCATCCATAAACAAAAACAAAAGCCAAAAAGCTGGTGATATGGATTTCTCCCAAGCAAGGGTTGTATTTTTCTTTCAAGGAGGTCTGTAGACGATGCTTTGTAGTTTTGTTTGTGCAACCTCATGGGCACTTCTGAGAGCATGCACCCCCAGCCTGTCACTGCTATTGTCATAATAAACTAACCCACAAGGTGTAGTTATCACTTCCCAGCACAGTTGTCTTGAATTGAAGATACCTTATTGTTATGAAATCCAGGGAGTTTCTGAAAGTGATCTACTTTTTCTGCTAAAATTTCAAGGGTGTGTTTATGTGTAGTTCTAATGGACAAAGGTTTGATTTTCCTGAATTTGTATAGAATTCAGGTTTGGCAGACAGAGACACCAATCTTTCATTTGAGATGATTTCTTATGCTTGGCCTAAGGAAATTCCTTTCTAGCCGGAGAATTTGCATTTTTTTATTTCTTGGCCAGGTTGTCGTATTTGTGAAAACGAGGCCACGTAATTAGGGCCCAGTGGTGTGTGGATTCATTCCCTGGCACGTAAAAGAGACCACAGTGTTTTTCAGAGATGAGTGATTGACATGGCGTCTCTAGTTCCTTTGATGGTAAAATACATCACACTCCACTGCTGAGAGGGATAGTGACCAAGTCCTGATGGGCAGAATTTTAGAACAGAGTGTTAGAGCGTAAAAAACGGACTGTGGAAGCCAGAGGAGTTTTGTCACTGAGTTCTAAGGCCGGTTCTTTAAAACAAAAGCAGCTTCCCAGTCTTTGTCTAGGAGTTGGATCCATCTCCCATAAGAACCCAGAAAGAGCAAGTCCTCTTCATTGTGTTCTGGGAAGCACAGCACAATTTCCTCCAGTGTGTGCCTGGAGAAACGCGAGATGACTGCGGTCTCACTTGGCTCTGAGCATTGTATTCAGTCGTGTGCTCTAGCCATTCTATCTGCTTTTTCTGGTCCAGTGGTGGTGGGTAGCTGAGCAGGGCAAGGGAACATACTTATGGGTGGCCCGTGTCTGGCCTCAGAATCATTGTTGAAGGCCCATGGTTAGAAAAAAGAAGTCCTGACGACCATTCATTTTCACTTCACTGACTCAGTACAAGTCTTATCCAACATGTTTTCCATCCTGAGTTATAGAGGTGGTGGAATCATTCCAGTTTGAAATCCCAATGTTACTCATGCCTGCTTGTAGAATTGCATCAATTTGAGATAATTTTTCTGTTGTGTTTTCTATTCATGGTACCAAAGAAACACATGAACAGTGACACAGGTAATAGGCCAATGTCACTAACTCATTATGTATTTTTTATTGATATGACTGAATGAAACAAATAAGTGTTTTTATAGCAAGAGAGCATGCTTTGCCCCCTGGCACCTTTGGTAATCAGAACAGTTAAATGAGTACTGCTTCTGGAGCCAAAAGATCTTGTTTTGAGTTCATGGCCATGAACTCATGTTCATGAGTTCATGAGGCCATGTTTGGTCTTAGGGATTGGAAAAAGTTCTTTATTGCCTGTTTCCTTATATATAGGATGAAGAGATCAAAAAGATCCAACCTCATGAACTTGACTAGAAAGCTTCTGGGCAGTGTCTGGACTGTAGGGGTACAACTGAGTTGAGATAGGGCAGGCAAGGACTCACTATTGGCAGCACCTTGGGGAGCCCCAAGTTTGCCCCAACCAACCATCTGGTATGGCCACAGTGCTGGACACCAAATGGAAGAAGCACAACTGTGTGACTTAAAGAGCTTGTTCTTTCTTCTCTCTTCTATACCCTGGGGAAGCTGAGCATGAGTTTTGGGACAGCTGCTTCTGGGGGCTCTTCTCTGTTGAATCTCTGTTAGGCATAGCCCAGCCCCCACACATGGAACTCTTGTCTCTGAAAGCATAACTTTAGCTAAGCTAACTTCAGACCATGTTCAAACCTTCTTCCATTCCGGAGGGATACATTTTCTCCCCAAAATTATTTGTTCTCTCTTTCTTTCTTAAGCTTACCTCCACATGAAAAAAATAGTGAACTGTGAAAATTTTGTGTTGTCTGAGATCTGCTTCAATTTCTCCAGAGACCCTCAAGAGAGGATGTCAGGTGATGGCACAGAGCCTTGGTCTAGGAGTGTGGCATGTGACCCCCAGTCCTGCCCCATTGGGTAATGGAGACCTAGGGCTCTAATCCTTGCCACATGCGGTGACCTGAACAGACCCTCTAGGACAACAGAAGTCCTGCTGTCTCCTCACCCAGCAGTTGCTCAGAACGCATGGTACAGCTGTGGTCTGCTTTGTTGGGAAGTACAGTGTGACTTGATCCTTTAATCTCTTTCTCCCCATAGGTATTATAAATAACAACTGTTCTGTAGGGGTACCTGCCAGAAGAGATTGAGAGCTGCATTCTATACTCAAAACAACATTGTTTTGTTTAATTTTAGCTTTATTAGCAATGATGGTTGGAGGGAGGAGGAAGAAGGAGAATAAAAACCCCAAAAGCAAAGCTATTTCATTATGGCTCAGAAAACCCAAGTTGTAGAATTCAGAATGGAAATCGAGGAAGACACATTTCTTTAAAACCTCAAATTCCTTACAATTTGTCTGAGTAAGTAAAGTGCACACACAAGTCTGGATCCCTTGGTCAATTAATTCCAAGTTAAACAATTGCATCAAAGTTTTGAGTCCAGCAGACAGGAGTGGTGAGCTGGAATGCTGGCATTGTGCAGTGGCTCCCAAATGTTTGATGCCCTTTGGTTTCCATTTCCTAATGTTGAGAGGTAGTTAAATTTCTCTATTTTGGTTACTGTGTCTGGATTCTGGAGGAATTGTCATCTGGTTTAGAGTTCTCCAGGAGAGCAGCAAAGTGATGTTTCCACCTGTTGTCCTGCAGAAGAGGCAGTGGTGACTGACACAGAAATTCACTCTTGTTACTCCTGCAAATATTTCCTTCCTTTCACCTTTAGTTCTATATTTAGCATTTACACATCCACATGTAATACATGGGCCATTATGTGAATATTTTAATCGTGCAATGTATGAGTAATGAAGAAAAAAGTCTCTGCCACTTTGGCTGTTACTAACTCCTTAGAAGTTGGCTTACCTTACATATTTTTTTTATTTTCTAAATTGTGGTAAAATAAAATATACCACACAAACCATTTTTAACTGTAGGGTTCTGTGGCATTACGTACATTCACATTCCTGTGACCATCAACACTATCTATTATCACAGCTTTTTCATCTTTCCAAACTGAAACTACAACTCCCATTCTCCTTTGCCCATGACCCATGGCAGCCACCCTCTACTTCCTGACTGTATGAATTTGATGACCCTAGATAACTTGTATAAGTGGAATCATACAATATTTGTCCTTTGACATTTGGTTTATTTCACTCAGCATAATGTCTTCAAAATTCATCTGTGTTGCTACACAGATGTAGCAAGGGTCAGAATCTCCTTCCTTTTTAAGGCTGAATAATATCATAGTATATGTATGAAGCACATTTTACTTATTCCTTTGTAAATATTTGTGTTTGCCACTCTGGATGTTGGGACTACTACATGCGTTTGTTGCCCATGCGTTTGTTGGTGTACAAATGTATTTGAGTGTCTGCTTTCAATTCTTTGTGAATCATTAGCCAGAGTGGAATTGGTCCATTATATGGCAATTCATGTTGAATTTTTCTAGAGGCCGCCATAATGTTTTCCACTGCAGTTTACATTCCCAACAACAACACACAAGGTTCCAATTTCTCCATACCCTCACTAGCACTTGTTACTTTTTGGTTTTCATTTTGATTATTTTATGTTCTTGTAATAGCAGAACTATCATTGTGGTTTTTTCATTCCCTAGTGATTAGTGATGTTGAGCATCTTTTTTTTTGGGGGGGGTGCATTTTAGACAGTATATCTTCTTTAAAGAAAAACATTTATTCAAGTTCTTTGCTCATATCCGATTAGTTTGTTTTATGTTGGTACTTAACATTTATATATTGATTTTCTGGATATTGACCCCTAACTAAATATATGATTTGCAGATACTTTCTCCATTTTATGCTCAGGTTGCCTTTTCATTCTGATGATGTCCCTTTGAGGCTAAAAGACCTTTTAATTTTTATAAGCCCAGTGTATCTTTTTTTATTATTTTGTTGCATATGCTTTTGGTATCTTATCCGAGAAGTCATTCCCTAATTACCTTTTAAATATTTTAATGTGTATAAACTTTCTCTGTGAAGCCACAAAAACTATTACTTGGGGAAATTTATCATTTGAGGAATTTTCCATTGAAGTGGCTCAGCTTTTTTCTAGTTGTTTGGACAGTGGCCTTTATATAATCTCAGAATTGCAGGATTTCACTTTTGCCATGCTCTACCATCCCTCTTCTCAGAGGGTCACAAAGACTTATTGTCAATAAAAAAGGACAGGCTTATTAAAAGGCCTCTAATCATTTATATTATAGGGTTTTAGAAGAGAAAAACCAAATTACACAAGTCTGAGGAACTGAGAGGAGTCTTTTGCAATCAAGACTTGTAGGGTCGTGTGAAATCAAAGTGGACTGGCATTTATCTGAGAAAGCTGAGATCTATTTCCTAAATTCCCTTTATTTTCATGCTGGAAAGATTGTTGAAAAGTGGGTAGGACCTCGGGGTAAACCTCTAGAAGACTGACTCCCAGTCTGTTCCAAGGACAGAAAGAGGTATGCCGTATCTGAAGTGACCTGAAGATAGCTTAGAAAATTCTCTACCTACTTGCCAGTTTCTCATAGTTCACTCTTGTTCTGTATTATATTCTGTACACAAATCACCATTAACAGGAACCACACCTCCACATCACCATAGGCATTGCTTGGCATATATATATATATATATATATATATATATATGCAACTGGGGAGTGCTTTCTAAATGTACAAAATCTCATCCTTAAAGAGCAAATGAAATATAGAGAAAGGACACCTTAGGGTATGATTCTTTATCCTCAATTATTCCAGAAAAGTGTACTCATGGGGCATATAGGTTTTAGTCTTTTCTCATGACTTAGGTTGCAACCATATGTGACAACTTCTAAGCCATTGGGCTATTGTTTGAATAACCAGGATTGGTGAGTACTGATGTGTTTCCCTGCTGGCATGTGTTCAGATTGTTTGCTGCAAACAATCCAGTGCTTGTACATCTGGTCTGAAGTAGTAACTTGACTCAGGGAGCCACAGAACTGAGGTCTGGATTTGTCAAGTTTTAAAAGTGGAGTAATGATATATTTTATACAGGCAGCTCTTTTCAAATAAACTGCCATTTAATTAGTAGATCTCACTTGCCTCCATAACAAGATAGGAAGTAATCAAGGGACAGCTTTACTAGAGACTTGGAAAGATGGCAGTAAGTCTCTCTAAGATGTATGAGACAGTAAATTCCTAAAATTCAATTTGGTGGTTAATGTTTATACATAATCATAGTTGTTTTTACTATCCAATGCATTCAAAGAACTTGGTATCCTAGGAAGCTCGCTTCTTGATGTTGTAGGTTAGTTGCACTTTTGAAAGTCATAATTACCTCAGGCTAGAAAATGCTTTTCATCTGCAGCATCCCATCATAACTTCCAATTTTAATGTTTGCAAAAGGTATCATAATGTAGGCATCACAACAGACCATGACCCAAAGCATCTGGAGAGTCTTTCTCTTCACATTGTGCTTCTTTCTTTTGTGTGAATTCAGAGAAATGTGGTAGAGACCAAGGAGGGAGAGAAGCAGAGGTCACAACAGACCGCCCAGTCTCTGCTCCCAGCTTCCCTGGCACCAGGGAGAAAGTACCTTCAACTGGCACAGGGGCTTGTGTCCACAAAGTTTTCTCATTTACCATGGAAATCTTGGTTGTAACAGAGACTGATGCTATTCAGGCAGTGAGCAGGAAGCTGCTTTTATGGGGAGGCATTTTTGGCAACGTGTCCGACATACACTCCAGTCAATCACTGTAAAGTGCTTAATAACAGATGTGGTAATTAAGCCTGAAGAACTGTGTCTCTATTTTTTCGTTTTTATTGCGGGGAATAACAAAGTGCCTCATTAAACCTCCAATCACACTGATTTTGGAATTGGGCATACTGATGTCGTCAAAAGTGACATTTCTACAAGGGCTTTCTTCTGTTGCCACAGAAAGGTTGGACCAGTGCTGGTCATGGTTCTGTCCCATTTGGGCTGCCCTGTGGTCCCATAAACCAAGCCTCATGGCCAATGGCAGCAGAAGGAGGCATCAGACCCATCAGTTTGTGTAGGTTCTTCATTGGTTTTAGCAGTTACACAGATATGCCAGGCAGGGCAGGCCAGGACCAGGGCTTGGGGGTGGGGGGTGGGTGTGGGTTGGCCTGTAGGCAAGCCCCTCCCCCACCCGTCCCTCAGGAATCTTCAACTCTCTTTCTCTAGCCTGTCTCTGCCATTTTCTCATTCTCTTTGTTCTCTCTGTTATACTTGCTCAAGCTCATGCTCATGCGCATTGCTCTCCTTTATCTCCTCTCTCCAAGGCCCAGGTATGCCTTGCATTACACTCACTGGACTGAACAATCATGGGGAAGATACAACCCAAGTGCTGGATATATAAGCTAATTAATGAAGGAAAATAAGTTACCCTATACCTGAGCATTCTCACACTAAACTACATGCACATTCCTCGGGTAGAGTTAGATTCCTTTAAATATATTTAATGTGACGTTTAGGAGTGACTGTAAAATGATCCTAATTCTCTTAGGTTCAAATTAGACTGCTTATAGAAAGAAATTACCTTTAGCTTTCAATCTTAGAAAGGTTTCAGATAACCTGAATCCATGGTAAATTACCATATTTTAATAGGATAAATTATCTTGGAAAAATGTAATTACATTTGAAAAGGTCTGTCTTTGATTATGGCAGTGTCTAAGGCAAATGTCTTCATTAAGTTTGTTTTTCCTTCTTTCTTTTTAAATGATGAACAGGGGTCTGGCTCATCATTAAAGAAAAGGAATGTAAAAATTTAATGACTTGGGACAGGTACAAAAAATATGCATCCTCAACCATTTCAGAACATGTCTCAAAACTTTCTCCTGGATTGTTTAGGGAGTTCAGTGTGACTGTGGGGAAAGACAGTTGGCCAAGGCCTCTACTCTTTTCTGACATGTCTCTACATGGTTCTATCAGATAATAAAGATTTAGAAGCTGCATTTATACTGAAGAAATGATTTTTTGCTTTTTATAACCTAATATAGTCATAGGCATAGAGATGTTATTTTAAATATTTTGGAAATGTCTTGGATCCCACTTTGTAAAATTATCACTTGATTTCCTTGTTTCTAATGCATGATTTCATTTTTTTCAAAATTTCCAGAAGAACTATATTTGACTTTATGCTTATATTTAACTCTCATAACCCATGCAGAAATGGGTCATAGCACTTAATTGGTTTTAACTTGATTTGAAGTCTTGAATTAGTAAACATAAACTTGACCTGTTCATTTGATTAGCTCTGAGTAATTATACAGATATAGCATTTATAAATGTGGATATGCACCCATAACATGTAAAGGTATACCAGTCTTAATAATGGTACTCCACATTTCTTTAGTGATCTGACATCTAGTTTTATAATTTACTTTTTACCACCTTTTCCCATTTAGATAACAGTGTCTGCATTGATGTCCAACATGTTTCTTCCCAAACATAAAAGTATATATGTAAACTCAGATTATTTTACCACATTAAACTTTGTTTTAAATTACTCTTTATATGTACTATGCATCAAAAAATAACACCTAGATACAGTAGGAAAGACTCTTGGTTAAAGCACAGACACTGTCCTCAGGATTATTCAGTTGCTGAAAAAGCAAAGCTTTTCTTTTAATAAGTTCATAATAGCTTTCTTATATTTTCTCCAAATAGCAAGATCTTCTGCAACAATACAACCCATGCTTTAGTTACAGTTCCTAAGTTGGCTAAATACTTCTGTCAATTCATGGAGAGATCGTTAAGATGAAATGTAAGCTTGGCCTAATCAGAGTAACCCTCAGATAGTGCTTTGCCAACTGACTCAGCTCCCATCTGAGGCATTTGTTTTCCCCATGTGTGGATCCCATTCATAGTTATTAATGTCTCACCTCACAACCCCAGACCCATCAATTATCTGTCATTTGTAGGATATGATACCCTGATGGCCCTTTATCCTCTCAGATCACTGCCCAAAGCAGTGTTAATGTTGCATGTCCTATAGCCCCAAGATTTGACTTAGCTCAGTTAACAGTTCATGCTCTGCATAATGGCTTCTCAGTCAACAACCAATGGCATACACAACATGGTCCCTATATGTAGCCTGAGTGTGTAGGTGTATGTACCATAGAGGTTTGTATATGCTCACTTGGTGACATTTCCACAGACAGAATCACCTAATAATGCATTTCTCTGAACACATCCCTGTATCCCAACTCACTTTGCTCAGAATAAGATGAATACCAGCTTTATTAAAACTGCGACCAAACATGAGCAGGGCCACTTGTGAGGAAAAGGAATATCAATGAAAACAAAACCTTAAGTTTGTAAATGATTCACAGAATCACTATAAATTCAACCTGAATGTGTTTATAGGTCCTCTTTTATATATAACTTCTTTTTTTTTCTTATCAAAGCAAATAATTCTCTAACAATTCTTATTACTTTCCAATATAATCATTACTTGCTATCATTTTATTTCAACTTTAGGATTTCCCTCTTCAGTTATATAGTTTAGCAATCACATAGGATAAGCATGGCCTTCCATTTCTTCCTTTTTGTATTGGGCTATTTTAAGATCTAGAACAGATCATGTACACAGTTTGTGCCATTTTTCCTATAGGTCATTTATTCAGTTAGTCAACTACTCAATCTGTAGTCAGTATTACTGAACCCTCTATTTCAAGAATATGTCTCTACAGAACAATGTACTGTTTTTACATTAGGAGTTAAACAGATAACAGAGAGATGAGTAAGAAAATGGTAACTAAAGCAGCACATATTATTACTCTGACAAAGCATACATCATCTACTCTTAGTATGCTCCAGTGGTTATGAGAGATAAAAAGGATGGCTAGATTAACATAGGACCTCTTCTAAGAGGAACCTTTGATGCTTAAAGAATGAGTGACAATTAAGTTGACCAGATAGTTAAGGGGAATCTAAAAAGAAGGAGCAGCAAGGGCAAAGATAGAGAAATGTTGTATTTCTACTTGGAAAATTCAAATTGGGAGGATTGCTCAGTGATATATAGGTATGAGAACCTACTGGTGATAAGGCTGGACTCAGATCTTCATGAGTGATTGAATGACCGGTTGGACTTTACCACAATTGCAAGCTCTTAAAACCTTTAAAAAAAAAAAATGCAATGTTCTGATTTGTGTTTTGGAAGAATTGGTACCAGAATTGGAGGATGAATTGTAAGTTGATTGGAAAAAAGTACAAATTTATCAAACTGAAAAGCTAGACAAAGGATAGTATTTCTAGGCAATGTTCTTAAAACTTGCTATCAGTAAAGTCTTTATCTTTGCAATAAAAAGTCAAACTAAAAGACTAATTCTATGTTACTGTTTGTTACTGTAGTTGGAGTAAGGAATAAAACTAAACTATAATAAATGATAGAAGCAGATATTTCTCAACTCTTTATTTCATATCCCAATGTTAAAGTAAAATTTAAAGATTTTTTTAAAATTTTATTTATTTTTGTGCTTTAAATCACAACCTTGGTAAATGTTTTTTGGGATACCTCCCCTCCCTTTGGCGCCCCCTCCATTCACTCAAACCCCTCTCTTTGTTGTTTGCTAGTCTGTGTTAAGTCCATTCGTCTCTTTCTTTCCTGTGGCAGTGTCCTTTCACTGGGTGAGGGACTGTGCTCTTGGGACCAGGTGAACAGTGCCAGGACGTTTTCAGTGTTAACCTTGCATTGGGCAGCCAGTCTATATTTATTTGGTCTGTCCATGTTTTCTCATTGCAGTCTGTCTTCTCCAAACCCTTCTCTGTGTTGTTTTGCTCCTTTACCTTATGGTTCTGGCATCTGGTTAAGGGGGCCTTACTCCCAGCCAGTGTCAGTGAAGAAGTTTCTCTGTGGATCTGTGGATATAGGCATCTGTGAATGTCCATTGTAGATCATCTCCTCTGCCTCAGTTTTTAGCTTTGCTATGGGGCCGATGCCCCCACTCTTTGGCCTCCTAGATGGCATCTCAGAAATGAGTTCTTGGCTCTTCCAGACCTGGTGAGCACCTAGGTGTGGATTCTTGACATCGTGTTTCCATTGTTTCTCCAGTCTTGCATGCACTGATTCTCTCGGTTTTCCATCTCCTGTGTCCAGCTCAGACTTGTGGACTGAATATTTCCTGGTTCTTCACCCATTCTATGATGGTGTTTGTATTATTTATGTCTTTCCTCCTCCTGAAGATTAGCTGAAGTGAGAGTGAAATGAAAAGGGCATCCCTTGCCCCATCCCCCTCACAGCCCCCGTGCTGGTACCTCCCTTTGTGGGGACAGGGCCTTGATGGCCGGGCAGGCACAGTCCCAAGCCCACTTGGAGTAGGGGCTTCGCCGAACCATACCTTGGCCCATTCGGGCTGGCAGATGGCTGCCCCATGCAACCATCTGCTGGTGGGTGGAGCTAAACCCCCCCCAGGCTCTCCAGCACAGGGGGCCTACCCAGAGTTCCTTGCCACCTTGGGTCCCCACTGGCAAAAGGGTAAAATTTAAAGACTTAATGACCTTTTCTGGAATAGCCAGCCAAAAAAATTGGCCATTTCTTTATTCCTGATAAGATATTTTTTCTAAAATATAGAAGCAATAAACAGTTTTAAATGTGGAAATATATCAGGTAGGTGCAACTGACATCACTGGCTGGAAATAAATTTAAAAGTACTTTGGAAATCAGGTAAAATTGCCAAATGATCTGTTTTTTTAAAGGTTGTAAAGTCATCTTAGGATATGCAAGCCACTGAGCTAAGAGATGAGATATCTTGCATCAATTTTGCCACTGGAAGAGTTACTTAAGCCCCCAAGACAATAAAAAGTAAATTAATGGACACTACTTCCAATAAGTGGATGAAGCATAATCAGCTAAGTATAAGAGGGGAAGAGTAAATTGCCCATGGAACATATATAAAATATGTACAATTGCCTTGTGATATATACAAATTAACATATATTAATCATATTACATATTAATAAATACATAAAGTTAATATAAAAATTAATTCCTGAAATACCCATGACTTGAAATGTACATTTTCTTCAACAGATTTTTGTTTGTCCGATCTTCATAGAGAGGTTGTACTAGACCTGCACCTTTTTCTTCTTTAAACTAGTTTTCCTTTTCTTAAATTCTTTGTTCAGGTGTACAACATGCTTGACCCTTTTCTGTACTTTTTAATCTTTTAAATTCATTTATTCATTCATTTGCTCTCTTTTCTGTTAAGTACTGTTCTAGGTACCAAGGATGTCACAGATAATAAAAAAGGCATACTGCATTGAGGAAATTTGGGGATGTTTGTGTGCTTCTCATCGAAAACTTTGTCATAGCCATTAAGAAAACTTTCATGGAGCCTGTGTCTAATCAGCTCCTTTTATGTACAGACAAAACTTACTGCAAACACCTTCTTCTTGGTGTAGGAAGAAGCATTAAGTCCTCTAATTTATTAAAGTCTCTGACCATTTCATCACTATTTAAACTTTCATAAGCACCCTGGGTCCTATTATCTACATATTTATATTCTATTAAGCTTTGGATCAGCCACAGTACAAAAAATATCATGTTTTTATTATTTGTATGTGTTGCAAATCATAATACTGTGTAAGAGACAGACTGACAAAATCTAGAGTTTTGGCCTAATATTGGCCTAAGGGAAATTTATTTATGAAGTAACTTTGTGACTTTGAGCAACTACTTATAATTTTTTTAGACTACAGCATCATTATTTGCAAAATTAGAGTATTGAATCAGCTTCTTGCTACATATTATGTTCACCCAAAAAGTTGCGGAATCTTTGATATTTTGAAGGTTTATAAAAATGGCTAAGAGCAAAAATGACTTCCCTATTAATTTACCCTAAGAGCAAATATGACTTCCCTATTAATGCCACTGAAGATGCTTTCCTGGTTGATGTTTCTCAAAGGAAAATAAAAAAGAGAGAGAATAAGTGAGCCATCACTGAACAACTTGACACCTTGCCAGGTTAGAATTACCTCCGTTGCTCTATCTTCCTGTCCCTAAAACAGGTAGCAGAGAAGGATGAGAAAAGAAATGTGGGGAAATCAGAAGAAAGAATTATGGATAATATGAATGAAGGAAATAGTATGAAGAATGGCTCTTAATTTTCCTGTCAATGTGAGATTGTTCTCAAACTATTATTCAGGGTCAGACAAGGTCACATTTGTGTAAAAGATTTGTCTAGATACCACAGGAAGTGGTATTGCTAATTCAGCATGTGGAACATTATCTACTATAAAGGCTTATTTAGGAGTCATAAAGTTGGGGGTTGGGTTGTGGCTTCTTACATTTGCACATGTATACCACGGGTGAGGAAGTGGAGGTGGGAAGGAAGGCATTTTCTTCTGAAAGTCTTGGCCAAATGCAACTGTGAATAATTACATTCTTTTGCCTACTTATACTTCCTCAACAGTTTCCTCACAGTTTGTCTCAGATCATCAAAGATTTGACCATGTGGAATTAAAACCCATTTCAGGATAAAAGTGTTCAGACTCTTGTGGTAATGCCTGCTGCAAGAGATGTTTGTGGTCACTCTGCATCCTGGTCTGGGTTAGTGGTTAGGAACTGAGTAACCCTGGGAAGGATGGCAGTTGAATCCCAGCCCCAATGTCACTGATTATTTGAAACATCTGTATAGTGTGAATGTAAAAATATCTTATGTACTTTCTAATTCAGATTCTTGGTATTGACCAGGAAGTAATTCTGTTACTTGAATAATGTAACTTTTAATGAGTTTGTATGTCAAAAAGCATTTATTGCTCCAATACACAATTGGAGTATTTTAAAAGAAATTGACTGTTTTACCTGTGTGAAAGGTGTTTTGATGGGAGTTAAGAGACTTGAGTTTGGGGTCTTAATGTTAGACTACCTACAAAAGCTGTGTGATTATGTTCAAGTTATCTTAACGTGGGGTTTCAAATATTTCACTCATAAAAGGAAAACATTCCAAATGGACCCCATATGACCTTCGATAGTAACACTTTGTTCTATTTCTTAGCACAAAGTTCCATGGAACCCAGGATATGTATAGTGCTTTGGAAGATTTAGGGAGTCAAATGAATGTTAGAAACAAAATTGTATGGCCTTTTATAAAATACTAAAAAGTAAGCAAGAGCTCTGTGTGTGTATGTGAGAAAGAGAGAGAGATAGAGTTTGTCTTAATAGAATCTGGATTCATGCAGATTTATTGGTTGGAAATGTTGGTAAAATTTTGGCTTTATGAAAATTATTTTCTTCACATGGTTTTTGTTCCTTTTGGGGGTTTTCTTTCAAGAAATAACCTTGGAGCAAAAGAAGGCTTGACTTCAAGTGCTCAGTTGTACCCTTGTACTGAAGTTCTCAGCTCTTAGTTTAAGAGCAGGAAAGCAGGTAACATGCAGGTACCTGCTGAAAAGTGTTGTCATTCTTCCTACTATAGCAGCATGTTCCATTGAAAGAACCCCCAGAGAGGGAACATGTAAATTTTTAGATTTCTCTTTATTACTCCTGTTCTCCTTTGACCCCATGTATAAGGAGAGAACTAAGATTCTGATGACACTCAAGTATTCTGATGCACATCAGAAAATTATATTTTTTTCTCTTTTTCTTTAGTATAATCTAACTTTTCCTTTCTAAAGGAAATAACCTTTTTTTCATTTATTCTGCTTTTTTTTTCTTGCCCAAATTGCATCAGAGGATTAGTCAAATGTGAACTGTTTCAGCTTCTTCAAATAGTTAGTAGCAGATAGGAAAACAAACCAACAGCAACAACAACAACAACAACAAAAATGAACCACAAAACAAGACATCCTCCTTTTTTCCTGGGCTGATCAAGTTCCTTCTCCAGTTCATTTTTCTCAAGACCATTCATTCTTGGTTTGCCTGGAGTCTCGTATGTATTTAGATACTTCATCTTGAGTAATTCTTAAACCGTGACATTCAAAGCTATTCTTGTCTGTATCTAAAATTCCTCTTCCACTTTTGCTTTTCCACTTCATACTTGAAGTAATCTTAACCAGTGCCTCTCCTGCTGATAAGTTGTTTTCACTCCTGGATCCTCTCTGCAACCTCCCCTGCCCCACCTACCTGGGAAAATCTTCAGTGATGCTCTTATTCTCACTCACCTGGTGGGAATATTTTTTGAACCTCGTACTTACTCTGTAACCCTCTTTTAAGTCTAATCACATTTCACATTGCCTGTTCACTATCATTCATGTGATAACACTCTCAAATTATATTGTAAACTTCCGGGGGCAAACATGACCTTCATGAATATTTGTTGAGTGAAAGAACAAATGTTTGTTCATTAGGAAAGGCTTTGACAACTTTTTATGTGAAGGATTGTTAAAATATTTTCTTTATTAGGAGGTTTGATGAAATTTACATGTTGTCTATAGATGTCACTGTGACAGCAATGTAAAATTTCTTTGTTTCAGTAGTGGTAATATAATTATGTAGGTGAACATTTTTATTCTTGAGAAATGTACCTTGAAGTATTTAGACTTATAGGAGCATGATGTGTATGAGATTACTCTCAAGCAGTTAACAAATATGTATATTGTATATTTGTATCTAGATACAGAGTAATAAAATACATATGGCAAAATATTAATAACTGGTGTGTTTGGGTCAAAGACTTTAATGTTCTATTTTTGTAACTTTCAAGTAATTTTGAAATTATAATATTTAAAATTAAAAAGTTTAAAAATTAAATTTTTTATTATTTCTTACTAGAGATAATCATTGAAAACTAGTTCAAATGCAGGAAAATAAAAAGCACATCTATGTGTAGATAGAAAAGTAATCCAGAGCAGCATGTAGGATCCATCTCAATTAGTATATATATTTTTATTATGTACCAGGCTCCATCTCTAAATTTTTTATTATTAATCATTTTTGTTTACATATTTATGTATATTTGTGTATACATATATATATATATATAATTATATTACATCATTGCATTCCCCAGGGTTCTCCCTTCACCTTATCACCCATGAACCTTTATCTTGATCTCTTTGTGTTTCTCCCTTCCCTGATTTCTCACTTCCCCTTTCCCTTCTCCCCTTCCCTAGCTTCTTGTCCCAGTTCTGTTGTTAGTTTGTTTCACTTTTTCTTGACCTTTTGTTTGTTATGCCTATATGCCATCTGTTAGTGAGACCATATGTTTTCTGTATTTTTCTTTCTGACTTATTTCTGCTAATATGATTCCCTCTAGGTCCATGTTATCATAAAGGTGCCATAAATGATCTATAGCACATAGCAGGTGATGAACTGAGGTAGGTCAATTCTTCTGTATAATCAAATGCTATAGGTAGGCATAAATGACAGAGTAACCTGGAACAGCACTGTGTATGGAAAGGCAGTAAATGCACCTACGAATACAAGGCTGTTTGAGGTAATAATTCTAGGAACAATCTAGTTCAAATTGTAATTTGAAGATGACAAACTCTTGCCAGAAGTTAATATAAGAAAAAGATTTCAGAATCACTGCAGTTGGTTTCTTCTATGTGCTACTGCTGCTGAAGATTCCAACAAGTGGGCATTGTGGGGAAAAGATTAACCAAAGTGACTCCACTTTGTTTAAAAATTCCTTTTTGAAACCGGTGTCCTCTTCCTGCCCTCGGTGGAAAGTACCCACCACAGCTGGCTGGCCCCACATCCCCACATCCTGTTTCTGACTCCCTTTATTCCTGGTTGTTCCTGACAACTGTCTTGTCCTCCTGGTGGATGATGGATGCCAGCATTGTCCCTCTGATAGATGATAGATGTCAGCATTATTGGAAACTGTAGTTATAGGGACATGTCCTATACCTGCTTGCTTGCTTCACAATTTGTGTTTGGGGGACGGTGGTAGTTTTGCCCTATAAAAGGTTATAAAAGAGACTGTTTGGTGTATCGGTGTCTCTCTTACTGTCTTGGCTTGTGGACCCTGGTGCGCCAGCTTCTTGCCAATAAACCTGCTGCTTTGAACTTCAATTGTAGTCCTTGTGTCTTGTTGAGTAGCCTGAGAGTCCTAACAGGCATTATTAGGATCTATTTTGGAAGTGAAACAAAATATTTTTGGTATAGGCATATTGAGGTACAAGTACAATGTTACCTAGTGCAATATAACAAAGCATCTCAAAAATGTGTGGCTTCATACAACCAGCTTCTATTACTTCATAGTTTCTTTGTCAGATGTGGGATGGAACTGCCTGTCCCAGGGTTGTAGCCTAAAAAATGGTATTAGCTGCTGGTTGAGGCTCAGGGTTCCAAGATATTGTAATCTCTATGTAAGTAGGTGCTAAAATCATCTGAAGGCATGACAAAGGCTAGAAGACCCATTTCCAGAAGAATCACTCAAATGGGTTGGCAGGAGGCCCAGTTCTTTCCTAAGATGGTTTCCAGTGGGCTGCTTGAGCGTCCTAATGGTTTGGTAGTTGGCTTCCTGTTGAATGGTGATCCAGGAGGCAAGATGAAAACTACAGTGATTTTGCTGATCTATATTTGCATGATCACTACCCTGTCATTTCTTCAGTATCCCACTGATTACACAATTCTATTCATTGTGGAAAGGGCTTACACAAAACAGAGATGACTGGAGGCTGATTATAATAGTGCATAACTAACGGTACCAAAACAGAGTTGTTGAAAAATAAAAATAAATTTAAAAAAAGGAGTAAATTGGTTTTTATTTTTATGTTTTTAGTGACTGGATCAAGAAAATTAATCTCTTGAGGTTGAGAACATGAGTGGGGAAGATATGGAGGTATATTCAATCATGAGATTAGGAAAATAAACATGGTATTATTCATGAAATTCTGGAATGAGGAATAGTGTTGAAGTCTCTTTTTCTAATAAAAAAGAGATCGATTGTCTTTCCACCAGGTGATAAATTGACTGAACTGAGAAAATATAACTGGGATTCAGAGTGACTTAAAGCCCAAAAAGCTCTTCCTGTTATCAATCCATCTTTAAATTATTGTTCTCTAGCTTGCAAATTGTTTCCTGCATTTACTTCTCTTGTTCTTCCCAGGCTACCACCCTGGGATAGGTTGTTTCCCCCCACACCTGAGCCACTAACTCTGCCCACTTTGTGTCCAGACTCTATTCCCTTGATTACACTTTACATCTATTTTCTGTTATTCTCAAAAACTTCTTTCATCAAATAATCCACTTGCTCTAAGACTTCAGCTGTATCCTACCTCAGACAGGATAAAAGCATTTGCACTTAGCTTGGTGCTCAAGACTCTTCACTATGAGCTTAACGTATCTTTGCAGCACTATTTCTCACAATCCTTCCCCAAGCTTCCTGCTCACCATTCTCAAGGACTGGCATGGCCCTTCTTTAGGGCTTTTATTTTCTGAGGGGCTTCCTTCTGTTCAGATGTGATGCTGAGGGCAGGTTACAGATAAATTGTAATCGTGAACAAAATTTGTTCAAATCTCTGCTCGCTGAGTTGTCTGATTTTAGGCAAAACAGTTTTTATAGCTGTCGTTGAGACTACACTCAGTGACTTTTAGTTCCTTTTGAAAAAAAACCTTCTCTTCAGGTTTTACCTTCTTTGCTCTCTTTGACTTTCCCCATCCTATTAAAAGCCTGGCAAATTATTTAAACAATGATTCATTTGGCAAGTCATATTTTATTTATAGTTTTCATGTATTAGCATTTTCATGTATTAGACAACTATTGAGAACTGAGACCATGCCTTGTAAGTCACAATATTCTCCACAGTTCCTTAGTGAGTGTGGTTTGTGGACTTTTTCCAACTCTTGTGGGTAACAGATTCAGAGGGACATTGTCGATACTTCTCAAAGCTGATTATAGACTGGTGACCATAGTTGACTCCAAACTTTTTAATTTCATGTAAAATGGTAGGAGTTGACTGGTTAAGTAGGTGGGGCTATTCTTCTGTGTTCCCACAGCCAACTCTGGACTCAGGCATTATTGCATCATGCCGTATTGAAATAGTCCATTTGTGACTATTCTCTGGACGGACCAATGAACTTTCTTCAGAGTAGCTCTGTGCATCCTCAGGGCCTCACCTTGTTTTTGCTTGTTGTGAAGTGTCCCATGAATGTCAGTGTTACTAAACTCACTTCAGGCTAAGGTTTAGGGATACTTTTGTTGGATATTTATAAAACTATTAGAAATTTATAAAAATAGAATTTGAAAAGTTTTGTTCTTTTATTAATGTTAATAGTCATACTCATTAACATCTATTATTAAAGTTGTCTAAGGAATACTGTGACTGCCTTTTCATTTGACTAAGACAATGCCTTTATTATGGTATTTGATAAAAGCAAAATGACACAGAGTTCTCCAGACAAAAAAGTATATGACACTTACTACTGCACGTGTACATTTATGTCTGGGCAAAGTAATATGCAAAATTATAATTGGCTTTAGACAATGGGAATAGAAATAAGCAGTTTCAACTATTCCTTTTATCAGCAAAGTAGTATATCCATGGTAGTCCTCAACTGATGTTGTTCTCAGGGCAACCAACAAGCATTACTCTTTGCACATTTATGATACCTACAGCTGAACCTTGATATCTTGGAGTTCTTGGAGTTTCCGGAAGAACTTGGTATACTCCCTTCTGCTCCACCTGGGCAGCCTTTGAGTAGTTCTAGAGAAAGCCAAGTACATCCATTTTAGATAATGTGATGGAGTTTTAAAGTAAAATAGAAAACTCTTGGTATGTAAAGGGGAAAAATTGTGAAAATGTTGCTATTCCTTTTTAAAAAAATAGTATTATTATTAATGGAATAATTGATATATAACATCACATTAGTTTAAAGTTTGTAACAAAGGTATTGTTAAACTTCCATAAAAGAACAGAAAGGTTAGCAAGCAGGTTAAAATATATCTCCTGGAGAATAGTAGAGAACTGCAGTTTTGATACACAGATTTAAGCAGAAGCTTAAAACATGTCCCAAGGAGGGATCAAGATCAGGGGTTCTTAGAGAGGGAAAAAGAAGAATGAGGTAATAGGTGGTGAGGTAATGGATGAGGTAATGGTCAAATAAAGGAGTCACAAGAACTTTTTATCAGTTCTTTCAGCACCATATTCTGTCCTTGTTGGTTTTTAGAATATCATTGATCAAGGGTCAGATCTAGTTTAAAGAGGTCAGTAAATATTTTTTCTTTTCCTGTGGTGACTTTTTCCTGCCCTATTTAAATATGGCTCCAATGTGTTATTGAAATCAGGTAAGAAAACAGCAAAGCTGAGAGCCTAAATTAAACTTAAAATGGGAGCAGTTGACCCTTTAAACCCAACTACTCCTTTAGTTCATCCCAGCCTGCATGAGCAGTAGCAAGACCACACTAACCTTAGGAAGAGGTAAAAACAGATATACTCATTAAAAAGGCAAAATAAACAAAAGTCACTGAGGGGACAAGGAACCCCCTTGGTTATCTTACCAGCCAGTTCAGTCTCTAGTCCAAAAACTGTACATGGCTCCTTCAGCCATGAGCATCCACAAAATGGCAGCTGTCCCACATTCAAGCCAGATGAAGAAACCAAGATGGCATTGTTAATCCTCCTCCAAACGTGGGAGACAACAAAGAAACCAGGATAGCGTTGTCAATTCTCCTCCAAAAGGCACAGCTCCAGCATTCTTTCAGCTTCAAGTCTAAAGTGACCTGAAACCAGCAATACTCAATACAACAGCAGCAACCACTTCAGACTTCTCACGATGAAAACAGCAAACAGCAAGTTCTCTTCAGATCTCCAGACAATTCCCAAACTTCACAGCTTCAAAGTTAAAACAAGTTTTCAAGTACCACGTTTTCAGTTCAACTTACACAAAATCACAAGTTTCTCCAACATGCTTCCCAGGGCTCTTTACCAGCCCAGGCTGAGGATAGAAGCCCACAGTGTGACTTCCTTCCCTGCCCTGCTGCCTCACATGGCAGCAGCAGCTCCAAGGTCACTAGCTAGCCTCCCTGCTGCTCCTCTGCTCTCCTCTCCATGCCCTTCTCTCTATCTGTCCTACCTCCCCCTCCTAAAATCCCCTCTCACTCTTCTCTTGAGAAGGCTTAACTTCTCTTCTCCTAGTCTCTGTCTGCTAGGGCAGATTGGCTGTCATTCTAATGCAGCGCCACCATGCCGAGGATCACAGTCCCCTAATTCTTCCACAGGACCCCTATTATTATTAGTTGCCATTACTTTTCATAGTATATCTCATGAAATGATCTCTGCAATAAATCTATTTGATATCCATCACAGTAGTTACAATTTTTTCTAGTGATAAGAACTTTTAAAACGTATTCTTCTAGCAACTTTCAGGTGTATAATACAGTGTTAATAACTTTAGTCTCTGTACTATACATTATATCCCCAGCATGTTCTTATTTTATAACTGGAATTATGTACTTCATGACCACCTTTACCTACTTTACCAGCCCCCCATTTCTGGAAACCACCAATCTGCTCTCTCTATGAATTTCAAAAAATATATTCTTACATATAATTTTATATTGGGTGATCAAAAGACAAGAAGTCTCAAGCTAACTCCTCAAGCTTCCAAGCCAGAGGGGAAAAAAGGCAACTTTACCTTTTAAATCTGCTGCTTGCTTGTCCTCAGAGCTCTTTTCCTGCCTGCAACTCTCCTTGCTGTTTTAAAGCCAGACTAGGTTTTTTCAAATGACTGAACTACAGTTATTTACAACAGGGGTGGGGTAACCTCAGTTCCTTACCACATACTCCAGTTAGTCTTTTAGTTCTGATACAGGGTAATGACGCAATTAAAAAATTGTATGGTGCCAAAATACCTTGGTGGGCGGAGTCTGAGAGACACTGCAGGAGAGAAAATGGGAAGTGGGACAATGGGGGATAAAATGAAGGAGCAAGAGAGAAAGGAGGGAGAGAGGAGAATGGCGGACTGAGGGAACAGGCCCTTGTGGCCTGCTAAGGGAAGTCCCCTGGAAGAGTGAGCAGGTGGTGGTGAGGCACCATGGTGGGAGAGTGACTGGCAGAGAAATAGCCAGAGTGGAGTTGGATGCCAGAATGGCAGGCTGGGGGTGACCAGAAGCTGCTTAGGGCAGGCCTGGTGGATGTAGCCAGACACTGCCAAAGGCAGTGTAAGGAAAGTGCCTAGAGCCGCAACAAGGCGGCATATTTGGAAAGCTGATTTGGGATCAGCATTTTGTGGAAGCAGTTTGAAGAGCCTTGAAGAAGCAGAGCAGCATGGAACACTAGAGAAGAAGCGAAGAGAAGATGCCAGAGAGAAACTAGACTTTGCAGAGTGCCTACCTCTTAGGTTTCGAGGGGCAAAGGAGCACCATCTTGGATATGTGTTTGGGACTTTCAGACTAAATGATGACTGCGGTAAGATAACTGGCCACTTGTGGCATGAAGGAATTTTTGTTTTCCTGGTTAATTCCCTTGTTAATAAAACCTTGTTGTTAAACTGCATTTGTCTGGCAACTGTTACGCACAGGGGGTGGGAACCTGACTGGCAGAAGCCACATTTTAAAAGTTTTTTTTTTTTCCTGTGACTTGTTGGTTGGCAGCTTTTGCCCCTTTTGACTTCAGTTCTAAGTGTTGCTAGTAGACCTTCAGCCACGTGATCCAAAAACCAAGATGGTGCATCTACTTTTCTTTTGCCTCTGTCCCAGCTCCAGGTAATGAAAACTCCAAACAAAGCACCAAGGAGTGGAGATCTCAAATCAGGCTCTCAGCAGCGAAGATTTCAAACCAGGCTAGGTAAAACAGGATCCAACACAAGGTCCAGGTTTCTACGCTTCTCAAGCTCCTTTAACAAATGCAGTCAGCATACACAGATCCCAGGCTTGGGCTCCCAGCTGCCAGAGCTGAGAGACATGGAAACGGGATGAGGTATGAGCTATGAGATTAAAAAGAGTCTGTGGCCATACCACCCTGAATGCTCCTGATCTCAGAAGCTAAGCAGGGTCGGGCCTGGTTAGTACTTGGATGTGAGATAAAAAGAACACTTTTTATTTTGTCTCACCCCCTCTGGCACACTGGAGGGTGATTGATAGATACCTGGTCTCTCACCTGTGACACAGTCTTCTAACCTCTTTGGAATGTCTCAGGAGACTTATGACTAATAAATGATGATGATTACCCCCCATAGGTAGAGTCCTATGTTATCACCTGTATCAGTGCTGTTTGTCACGTATGCTTTGCTGCTTCCTTATTACATCATTGTAACATTTCCTTGCTGGGGTATATAAGGAGCTTCACAACTTCATTAAAGTTGTACCTGGACATACTTCTCGGGATCTCCATTCTGTGGGCTAGCCTCATAAATTACTATCAATCTCTTCCATCTCAACTTCTTCATTCCACATGTGACTCCTACCACCCAGCCACTACCCTTCTGCTCCAGAAGCTCATGGCCTCTCCTCTTTCCTTGCCTGCTGCAGCACACTTATGCTGCTTCCAGGGCACCCATGAGGATGGCCCACAGGCCACTTCCTCTGCCTCATGGTGGCCCACAGGCTGCTTCCTCCTCCACTGTTGTGCACCTCCCTTCCCCTTTCTTGAACCCAGATCACAATCCTGTGTACACTTCCTGTCTTGTCTCATGTGATTTCCTGAGAGTGGAGTCTCCACCTACCAACACAAATATGAAGCAGAGCTCCAAACACCTGCGTCACCAAGAAGGGGGGGACCTCTCCCACCCCCTATCAAATTGACATCATTTATTTGTCTTTGTCTGACAAATCACTCAGCATAATGACCTCAAGGTCCATCCATGTTGCTTGCAAATGATATGATTTCCTCCATTTTTATGACTGATAAATATTCCATTGAATGTGGTATATGTTAAACTTTTCACTGACCCATCAAAACTCACTTATGTATATCCATGTCTTGGCTATTATAAATAGCTGCAATGAACATGGGGATATAGATAACTTTTTGACAGTGTTCTCTCTTCTTTCAGGCAAAGACCTGAAGTTAGAGTTATTATATTATATCATAAGATGGTTTTATTTTTAGTATTTTGAGGTATCTTGATGTTTTCCACAGTAGGTACAGATAGAACATATGGGTTTTGAAATGTGGCTATTCCTAATCAAGAAATAAATTTTTATTTAAGGATCTGTGAAAGGATTGTAGAATGAGCTTGAGAAAAAACTGGGTGAAGTCACCCAAGTTATGTCCATGTGTGTCCTTAATGATTCTAAGAAGGGAATAAATTTTATAGATAGAATTGTTGGAATATTTATTCCTTTGTTGTTGCAAAAATAAACTGCTAATTTAGTCAACATCCCATTATTTATTTCTTCTAACACACTGATAAAGAAACTGCTCCCTGTCATAGAATCCAGACTCATCCATTGCAAGGATTTTATTCAACCTGATTATTTATTGAAGTTTTTGTGGCAAAGTCAAGTTTACCTTTTTAGTGGAGCTGCAGAACACATAGACAGCAAGAGTTAACTCTGCCTGCTGTGTTTCCTCTTTCTAATGGGAGCACTTTAGCAATGCTAATCAGTTGTACTGATTTTCTGTTTTGATTTTTCCATAATAATTAAGTGAATGATATGGAATGCAATCAAGTTTGGCACTAGGGGGTTCATGCAAATGACTGTGTTTTTTACATTTAAAATTTTGTTAAATGGAACCTTAAAGAAAATTATTTGAAGTGGAAGACTGGTTGGGTGTAGGTAGTTTAGCCCCCAATTTAGAGAATTGAATATATTCAAAATGTCAGTTTTAATGTCACAAATCATCACTATGCACTATTTCAATTGAAACAGTGCTATTTTTAAAAAATTATGTTTTGTTTTCATTTGCACTCCAAAGTGGAAGATTATAGTCTAAAACAAGATGACATAATTTAAAGCAAAGAAATCAAGGAGAAAAAAAATTGAGCTTTTCTCCCTTGCGGTGACTATAAAGGAAAAAAGTACTCATATTTACTCATCACAACCTATAGAAGAATACAGATAAAACAGGGAAAGAGTAAATGTTGTACCCTGTGCACTTATTTATTTGGTTTGCCTACCAGTCTCTTTATGAAACAAGATGGAACAAAAGGAAAGATAACATGTTTCTGAATATAGTGAAATGTTGCTTTTCTATAGTTCCTTATAGCTCATGGCATATTTGTGAAATGTTTTCTCCCCCTACTATATATAATATTACCACCACAACAACTGTTTAATGCAGTTTGATTTTTCTCCATGCCAGATTTAAAAAGCAATAAGAAAATGACCATTTCCTACTTTTTTAATCCCTCCCCCCCTCCACCATTTCCATGGAGAGGTTAAAAGTCTTAGCAGGGCAAATTATCAAGTACAAAACAAGAAGGGAAACCAGAAGTTTAGTGTTAAGTTATTTACATTAAAAGAGAATACACAATCCCTTTCTTTTTCTTGGCAGTTTGGTTTATTGATTATAGCAATTTCTAACTTTATAAACTAAATATTTCTAATTGGAATATAGATAGCTTGAGTCTGAAAGGGCGAGTCAGGACATAAACTTTCTGACTAGGGATAACTGTGAGTAGTTGGCAACTTCCTGTTGACCTGTACTGGTTTTGTTTTTGAGAATAGAATGAAAGCTATATAACATATTTCACACTTCATTAAAGAGCAATAATTATTCTGACATAGGTAAAACAATGATATGGAGAAGTTTGCCATGGTTATTTATTACAACCAAATATATTAAGATGAGGAAAATGTTACTACTAGTATATTATAACTTCAGTTGTGAAATGGGGTTAATAAATAATACCTATTAAAGTAAGTTACACTGAGGATTAGATAGATAATTCCCACAAAATGTTCAGCTCTGTGTTACACACAGTAATCAGCACAGAAATTTTTTTAAAAGTTTTTATTGATTATATATAGATATTTTCTTACATGGTTGTGTACACCAAATTTCTCCCACCGCCATGTCACCTGTGAATCATCTTATTTGCTTGAATCGTCATGGAAATGTTAACTGTAATAGTTTGTTCAAGCATCATTATTACTTTTTAAATAGTTCTGTTAAATGGAATAGCTTCTGTTGTTATATAATATGAAGCTTCAGCTTTTATAATTTCATGATGGTTATCCTGTGAGGGACTCAATGATTTGAATTAATCCATAAACCAATTTTGTTGACCCACATAGGCTTTACATACTGATTCTATGATGAGTGAAGTCCCTTTTTAAAGATTTCATAATGTCTCAGAGTATTTTGCACTATCTTTTATATTATCAATTCATAATTTTCCTTCTTCCAAATCAGACATTTTGTTTTGTTTTGCTTTAATATATACTTCAGAAGTGTAGGTGTATCAGAGAAAAATACCACCCCACATTCCTCTGGGTTCTTCTTAAACTGGTGCTGGTAAACCAGCATCAGACAGATCAGAATGAGAAAAAGTACAAAACTAATTGCATGTGTAAGAACAATATACATAGCTATAACTTAAGAGTAAAAGGGACAGACTAGAGAGCTAAGAGATAGGAACCTGAGATGTCAAGGAGTGATGATGGGAACTCACTTGAATCATATGTTTACTCTGCTGAGAGAGATTTGTTCAATAGAAAGGGCATTTCGGAGTTGTTCTTAAATCTTGGTAATCTGCATTCTTTAAGTTAACAGTAGCAGTTTCTCTTGAAGCTCTCAATGCCACCACTGATATGAGTTCCATGTGCTGAGGTGACAGGTATTAGAAAAAGGCTACCAGTCATTTTGGGGAGGTCTATTCTTCATATACATGTCTTATAAACAGCCTTGATTTTCAAGAGTTTAATACTTAATTTGATCTATTCTCTTGCATTTAAAGATAAATCATTTCCTAAGGTTAAATTTTTGCTGTTGTTATTATAATTTATTGTTTGTTCATATAAGATAAATTTAATTTTTTAAACTGCAAGGTTATTAGTCAATTGATTTGGTTCCTTGATACTAAAAACTGGCAACCTTATAGTGTGGGAAATTAGTATAACTTCTCGATATGTCAGCACTCATCTGGAAAATAACTGCTTTGGTCACATGATCTGTCCTATTTTTACTAGTGTCACTAGTTTACCGATAGATTAATATTTCCTTTTAATGAGTAAATGGATCAACTATTTTTAATTAATATCCATTTTTATAATGATTGTACTATAATAATTGAATATAGTGTGATAATTGAACCTTTCCTTTTCACTAAGTGCTAACTTCCTGGAGATGGGTGTGATATCTAGGCACATGCCACTATAACTGTTAAACACCTAATCTAACCAGTACCTAGCACATAAGAGGTGTTCAGTAAATGCCACAGAGAAGTGACTTTATTTGAATACCCCACAGAGATCTTAAATTTAACTTACTTAAAACTAAACTAAAGCTTCTTCCCTCCCAGAGGAGGAGGACTTTCATGCTGCCTGTTTCAATGCACTCAAGGAGCTAACCCAGCAGGTTTTTATATCTCTTATTCCCACATTCACTTACCAAATTCTGTTGATTCTATTTCCTAAAAACCTCCCAGATTCACAGAGTTCCCTTCATACTAAGTGTTACCACTTTCTTAGTTCATCCACAGTCATGGCTCATCTGACCTTTCTCTAACTGCCTCCCCCTGCAAGAACTCTCTTTCTGCAACCATATAACTCTTTCTACTGTTGCTTTCTACTCTAAACTACATCTTTGTTATCTTTGGATGATGCTCACATACTTTGCCATGGGTTATAAAACCCTCTATGATATGCCCCCTGCCTCTTTATCCAACTGAATTAATTTGCGCTCTCTTAATGTGTCTGACCCTTCCTTATTTCTGGTTCCCTCTGCCTCTTCCTTCTTCTATCTCCTTTGCCCACCCACCTGTTTTCCAGGTTACCGAACATGTCATTATTCATTTTCCCATTATATATTTTCTTCTCAGTAGCACCAGGTTTATTATCTCTAACCTCACAGCAACCCTACACTTTTTTCTATGTTTCTGTGCAGAAACCTCTGTAATTAACTGGTTTTGTTTCTATGTAGTAGATGAAGGAAACAAACACTAAATATAAGTAATCTGTTATTATTACTGTATTATCAGCATCTAAATGGGCAGGGACAGGAACTAGTTCAGTATATTTTGTCCAATTTTTGCATGGTGCCCAGGATAGAGTAAGCATTCAGTGACTGCTGAATGAATTATTGAATGAATCAGTTTGAACCTGAGGTGCCTCTTGCTTGAGTCAATGGATCCTCTGTTTCATCATTTATCCTCTCAGACAAATGAGGCCAGATTCCTCTGTGAGCCTTCTTCTTTCAGAAGGGAAATATGCCTGGTGAGAGAATCTGGAAGCCTGTATTTCTCTGAGTTGTTCGGGTAGATTCCTTTAATGTCAGCTGGCATGGATGAGAAGGGCTTTTGTTGTGGTGGCAATTAATGATGATTTGCACATTTTAGTGATTTACAGAACAGTAGCCACCCTGCACAACATAAGAAATACCTCTCTCTCCTGGACCATGAAATCTGGTGCCCCATCTATTTAAACACATGACTTGTTATGCATGTTTCAGCCCTAGTGACAACTGGTACCAAATGGTTGCTCGACTGAATAGAATTCTGTCTGAGTCATTTTAATGCATCTCTAATGTGGATTTCTTTCTTCCCCTTGTAGGTTCTTCTTCAGAACAAAAATGGTTGTTTCTTTGAACTCATGCTTGGGTTTTATCTGTTTATTGTTCTGCCACTGGATCAGGACAACATCATCCTTGAATCTTGAAGACCCTAATGTGTGTAGCCACTGGGAAAGGTAATCATTTTAATTGTAATCTGAGAAGCAATTTCTGATAACTTACTATACTTTCCCTATCAGTCTGATATCTAAAACTAGAATTTGAGAGGAGATCATAAAATTATTTTTATGTAAAAATCATTAGTTGTATCTAACACATTGGATAGTTGTTTCGTCTTGGTCTTATAGACTATTAGGACAAAATGATACGTTGATTGTAACACAGTACAATTATAAGAGCCAACAAAAATATGAACAGCTCAACTAAAGTGATTTCCCTAATGCCTTCTTATTACTCTGAATTGATTTGTACAAATTTGGGGCAACTGGACTTCTGCAGGGGAACCAGTGGATAAGAAGTAGAAGCCAGAATGGAATAATGCACTAAACTGTTGAGATGTATGGCTTAAAAAATGTTCCTGTTGATGGCCTGAAAAGGGAGACATATTTCTAGAGGAATTAACATGACTGTAGAGGTAGTGTCACCTGCAGTTTTCTAAAAGAACACAGTAATGAGTTGATGATAGTGACTGGGAGGGATGGAGGATGGAAGGCAGTGCCATACTGATGAGGAAGACTGTGCCAACAAGACTAGAGTCAGTACAGTATTGGGGGAGGAGTGAGTAGATTCTATGAAAGCAGGGAATGAAATGTCCACCTCTGAACATTTTTTATGGGAAACACGGAAGAAGTACAATACAGTAGGTCGTTCTGCGGGTTTTATAGTACCTTTTGTAATACGGAATAGCATAAAACTTGCAGTAATATTGCAGTGTAATGAAATACAGTCTATACTGCTTTAATGTGCAACTTGCATTCCTTAGAACATATTTTTATTCTAAACATAACATTGAAAATGCAAGTTTTTCAAACAAATGGAAGGTGTCAAGTACTGGAAAGTAATATCTTTTTATTAGCTGTAAGTGCTATTATATCAAACTCTTGGAATTTTTCCTTGTCACTCTCAGCATCATGACTAGCACATCACAGTATACATTTTAATCACCGTTGTCACCCAATGGTAAAATAAGAAAAAAAAAACTCAATCTTTCAAACACAGCAACTATATCATCGTAGGGGAACACTGGTCCCTCACACACTGCAGTTATTTTTCAGTGATGCCTCACTCCCATCCCCACTGGCAGTATTATAATCAGGGTAACAAAAGCATATTTCTCTGATCAATTAATGGGATATGTATCATTATGAAATTTTTAAGCTTTAAAGAAAATATGTGTATATAATAAAGTTCTATTTTTTTCATTATAGTGTTTAAATAGGAAGATCTTCCTATTTATATTCTTCAAAGCACCTCCCATAAAGCATTAGACCATCAAATTGCATTATAAATATTCACTAAAGTAATAAAAGTGAATCAATGAATACACAAATGGGTGCATATTAAATTTTAAAAAAGGACAGGCCATTTGTGGTTGAATTTCTTGGAGGATGATAGTTTTGGAATGGGAGGAAAAGTCAAATTTGTAAGCTTCTGTGAATTAATAGTTGACAGAACTTGGTGAAACATTGAAGGTAGGATGTGAAAGAGGCAACCCCCCCCCAAAGAATTAGAAATGCTGTTTGAAAAAGTGGTGGTGACATTGCACATGGGGAAAGATGAAAGGAAAAGGATTTGACATGGAAGAAATTAGAGTAGTTTTGCCATATTGTTCATAAAATGTATTTGAATGTTTAGAAAATAGAGTGGGGAGTCCTTACGGTAATGAGATGTGAAAAGACGAACACTATGATGGAAGGGCTGTAGAGAGAGAAGAATCAAAGAATTCAGATAACCCATCACCCTCTCGTATGTGCACGTTTTAATGGCCATGAATCCTTATTAAATATTATTCAATACTTACTGTCCAGACTTGCCAACAATAGCATTGTTATGTTCACCATTTTATAATTCCAGTGTCTAAAACATTGCCTTGCATAAGGCACATACATGCTCAGTAAATAATGGTTTATCTCATCTTCCAATAGGAAATTAAATAATTAAATATGAACATCAATGAGGAGCTTGAGGGTGGAAAAAGAGGGACACAGTAAACTCCAATATAATTCCACTCTTATGCTAGTAATTATAATAACCTCTAAAATATTCAGTAATAGGGAGGGAAATTGAACACGAAACAAAAAGAAAAATGATGAGTTTTTTCTGACTATAATTTTTCTGTGAACTGCTGGAAAGAGAGATTGACAGCTATGATCTTATTGATAAATTTTTTGCATGAGGCTTGATAATGATTCTTTGATAAGTAAAAGAATGGAATTGTTTTGACAAGAATTGTGAGAGGAATAGAATTAAAATGATCAAATGAAGGTGTACAGGTAACAGATTCTCCTCCAGCTTCAAAAATTGAAATAGGTTTGAATGGAAATGGAGAGGTTAGCTTCCAGGGCAAAAGTCTTGGTAGTTGGTAGCAGGGCTCACAGTAGGTGGTCTGTGTGGACACAGTGTTCTGAACCGTGGGATCACCTGCAACCTTGTTTCCCAGAGTATGGACAGTGAGTGACACTGCAAGAACTTTTTTATTTTCAAGTGAAAATATGCCTCATTTTATGCAGCAATTATGATTTTAGTAATTATACATAAAGTGAAATTAAGAAAAATGAAGTCATTTAAAGTATGTAAAGAGTGCTTCTTAGAGAAAAAATTCTGCACAGCTTCCTTTTGGAAAAGGAATAATTTCATGAATTATCTGTTTATTTTCTCCCCACCCTCTATCCCCATTCTGTGAGTTCAGGTATATCTATGCAGTGCAAATCTTTTCTAGAGAAGGGGTGCATAGAGAGAAGTCCTTTTCTTTCAGGTCCATGAGGGTGAGCCATAGAAGAGGTTGTAGTTAAAACAGTAGTCCTGAAGTGAGTAGAGAGAAAAAATAATGTTTATTAACATATCTGATTAAAGTAACAAGATTATTTAGGTAGCTAAAGTGTAATTAACCACTTTGGAACACTTGAGCCCAAGTGCTGACTCCTCTCTTCCCCCACCCCTTTCTTTGACCTTAAATTAAGTCTTGTTGGAGTTTCTCTCTGGATAATACTTAATGAGTTAAAATCACAGGGATGACATTTTTCAGTGTTTGAGAAGAATAAACAAACAAGCAAGAGAGCAAGAATTTTGCAGTGCAATGCTAAGAGTATAGAATTGGAATCCTTAAAAAAAAAAAGAATTGGGATCCTTTTATACTTTGTAAGCCTGGAAATATCTGAGTGTTGCAGTGGTATAAGAGAAAGGGACAAGGGGCAGAGAGATGTCTGAAGGTCCTGGTGTTAATGCTGCCTCTTGACTGACCAAATGGGGTTGAACTAAATAATTGGGAAAGTTCCTTCCCATCTTGTGATTTTAAGAAGAGCTGCTGGTGAAGGTGGAGGCATGAACTTTTAGAAGATATTCTGTTTAAATAGTAGCCCACGTACCAAAGAAATTGTGATAAAGAGCTAGAGCTGCCTGGTTCATTCTTGAAAACATTTCCCTAATGATGCAAACACACAGCTTTCAGAAGGTGAATCCATTGAAAAATGGCAACTTGCTCATCTGACAATGAAAGGTGGGTTTGAGCAAATCAGGTGGAGACACTTCTGGAATACTCTGCAGTAATAATTTGAAAACTATTTACTAATATTACAAACATGTTTATGATACACTCTGGTTAAAAAATGGGTTTCAAAATTATGTACAGAGTATAATTATAATAATTAAAAAACCTCCACCAACAGAAAAATAAACTAAGAAAATTAAATAAAAAACCCTAAAATCTGTAAAGAATTTTAGCTAAATAGTATTTGTTGTTATGTAACAATTATGAAATTTTCTCTATCTTTAAATATTGTTTCCCACATTTTCTAGCATGTCTATAACACCATTTAAAATAGAAAAAGTGATTATACAGAAAGGGAAAAAGAATGTACTAGAAAGAACAGAGACAATTTGGGCTGAAAGGTTTATAACACCTTTTCTGTAAACTTACGTGGAAGCCTCAATTTCTCCTAATTGTGAAAAGTAATTTATAGTCAGTTCTGAATTGACTTTGAGCCTGTGAATATGAATTGGCATCCTATATGAATTGATTACCCCTTTATAGAGAGACCTTTTTTGTATCCTAAAATGAGAGAAGATACCTGCAAATGTATGCCAGGGATAAGCATGTGGCAAGAAGGGAAACTCATGTACTTTAATATTTGTTTAAGGAATCTTTTAGGCAGTTAGAAGTAAATGCAAACATTATTATGTTTTCTTGTGAAATCAGTTTTCCCGTCAACATCAAATAGGATGTGTTTGGCCAGGGTCTGTTTGTTGATTATCACTTTTGCTCTCCAAGGCATACAAACCCTAACATAATAACATGGCCTTTGAAATTTTATGGGAACACTGCACCAGGTCTGGTTCCAACAAACTAATTTAGTTCAGCTAAATGAGTACTGTGTAGTCTGACTGAATAGATTATTTTTGCTCAGTCATCATTAATTTAGAGTAGTTTTTTTCATTCATGTAGCATTTTGTATGTAGCAGTTCCCCAACTAAAAGATGATTCATTCACTTTTCTGGCCACTAGAAAATGAATGAAGAATACAGAATACAGAAACCCTCAAAATTCACTTATATAAATAGGTTGGATAGAAATGCAGCTAGAAAGGAAAGGGAGAGAATGTCAAAGAAGTCTTAGATGTACCTTCTGAACCTAAGGACATTGCTTGTGTCTGAAGAAAATACTAGCAGCTTAATGTGATATTTCATATCAGTGAATGGGAAGAGATAGTCCATACCATCCCTGATCATTGTTTTTAAGGTGTGATCATCAAAACCCAGGAAACTGGGGTTAACTGCTGAAGGTCATCCAGTTTCTCAGGGTCAGATCAAGATTATAAGCCTGCTTTCTTCCAGATCCAGCAATCTTATCAGTAGGGCCATTATGTCTTAGGTTTACCTAAAAATCAAATTGTAGTGACCAAAAGGTATATGCACAAGTGTGGGTGGTAGGATTATCTCATGGCTATTCTGTTGAAATCTAACTACATGTTGAATAGAGATCAGCTAGAGAATGAAGTCCCATAATTTTTAAATAAAACGTTCTGTCTTAATATCACCTGACTTCTTCATATGAAATTTTAACCTCACTTCTTCGATACCTTCTCCATTTGAGCGTTCCTGTTAATGGTTGAGCTCTTAATTTGTAGCAAGTGAGTTGCTAGTGTAAATTAAAGTTTTTAGTGGTACTCTTTGAGAGATTATAAGGAAAATAAAATAAGTTGTTTGCAATTAAGAGTATTAACCAAACACCAGATCAAGAGGAAATTTTGGAAGAAATATATAGCTTTTATTGCAGGCAGTTTGGAAACTTCGGAACACAATTTTCAGATAAAAGTGGAAAGTGCTCCTCTCACAGACTAGGTGATAAAAGTCACAGAAATGAAAACAAGCCCAAATTAGTTGATATTTGAGGCTAAACCATGATTTTGTGCCTGCTGGACCCCACCAGTTGGGCAGCTGGGGACTTTGTAGATCCTGAGCAGGTACCGATGGGGATACCTGTGTTTTATTCTGAGAATGTTGGGTATGAGCTGAGCCTCGGGTCCTGGTATTGGCAGCCACCTGACTGCTTCATCTGGGGCCCAATCAGTCTGAATTCATTTTCATAATCATTCTGGTTTTGGGAGATCTTCCCTTAGCATTTTGGTTGTCAGAGGATTCTCCAGATTTTTCTGTAGGTAATAGCTTTAAGCTCTTGAGGATGTAATAGACTGTTTTAGAATGAAGAAATGTTGGATTAAGCATTGAATGATCTTTCTACATAGTGGATATTTTTCACCCATGTTCCTAGACCCTTAGGATTTCATGCTTTTACTTTAACAAGAAGC
The DNA here is from genome assembly GCA_004024945.1 of Uropsilus gracilis. Classification (NCBI taxonomy): domain Eukaryota; kingdom Metazoa; phylum Chordata; class Mammalia; order Eulipotyphla; family Talpidae; genus Uropsilus; species Uropsilus gracilis. The sequence continues at coordinate 151,210 of PVHY01001467.1, forward strand.
TGTTAGTGAAAATGTATTGGTAAATAGTCTAGGGAACCGCAGTATCATTATTTCAGTCTAATTTTTGTCTCATATGTAGAATCAGGTTAGAAAACTTCTTCTGAGTTTTTATTTAGGATTTGAATGTATTCTCTTACTGCCCTAACAGTAGGGCAGGCATATGAAAGCAATTCCAGGTTCCAAACAGAGAAATATGCTTTCTGATTTTCAAATATCAGTTGCAAAATACACTGCTATAAATACTCATATTGTCTCTTTGCTCATTAATTTTATGATCTACATTGAAAACTTCTTAGCTAAGGTCTTAATTATCTTGAACCCATTGGGGTGAAAGAATTCAATTAAATATGGGACAATATGTGATATATGTTCAAATTTATGAATATCAGACTTGCTGGTGAATAGTGAATTTTCAAAAAATGTATTGCATGATCTCTTGTGTTTTAAATATGATTAATATCAGTCAGTCCTATGGGTGTTTTAATTCAAATCAAAATCTGTAAAACCATGGAGATTCTCTGTAAAAAGTCAGATGGAACTGAAAATAGAGAAAACTTAGCCTACAGTTTTCTTTTTTCTGGATTATATTTCACCAATATTGAAAGACATACTAATATCTTATCTTTCCTCTTCTTTGCAGCTACTCAGTGACTGTGCAAGAGTCATACCCACATCCTTTTGATCAAATTTATTACACAAGCTGTACTGACATTCTGAACTGGTTTAAATGCACACGGCACAGGTAATGTGAATTCACATATATTTATATGAGTTTTGCTACCTGGAAATGGGTTCTGTTAGAGATATGGAATACCTGAGAAGATGCATGCATTTATCTAGTAAATAGTTATACTTACTGTTGTCCCACTCTTGTTCCAAATCACAGGAGATGTAAAGGTAAAAATGTTGTTCATGCCCTCATGGAACTTGCAGAGAAAATATCTATTAATTACTATCATTTGTCAGTAAAAATTCATTCAACTTTTGTGTCATGCATGATTAGGGGAGACACTCTTAATACTTGTATCACCATCTGTTAAGAAACTCAAGTACCAGCAAAGGTTGTGGTTAAACACCTGACTCCACTTAGACTAACTGAAATAAAATAAGCCACATACTTCTTCTATATGTGTAAACCAAAAATAAAAACAATTTATTAAATATTGATAATGTGAAAGGAAACCTTGATACCTTAATTTTATTCATAGGATACTTACAGTAGTATTAGTTATGGGTAAACATGTAGCACCTGCTGATTAGAACTGGATTAAATAATATTAAGCTTAATGTCATTTTTTCAGACAAGCTTTCTTCAACCGCTGCAAGTAACTTAGATTCCCTCTCTCTCACCCTCTATTCCTTTATTCAGGCTTTCTTTTTCTTCACAGCATTTAGTTATTGCCGTTGTAAGTAAATGTACATAACAAATATTAAACATTGAATGATCTTTATATTTCAGGGATATTTTACCCTCCCAAATATATGCAAACATATTTGTTATAATTAAATAACACATTTGTTTAATGTGTGTCTTAAAACAGGTAGATAGTCTTCCTCAGTAAAGTGTAAGTTGACTTTTTTTTTTTTTTTTTTCAAAGACTTGGTCTCACTGTGTTTCTGGGGTAGTCCCACAGACTCAAGTGATCCCTAGCCTCAGCCTCCCAGATAGTTGGGATTACAGGTGCATGCCACCATGCCCAGCTATATTTTTTAGACTAGGTATCGCTATGTTGCCTGGGGTAGTCTCAAACCCATGGACTGAAGTGATTCCTAGTCTCAGTCTCCCAGATAGCTGGGATTAAAAGTGCACGCCACCATGCCTGGCTTTTAAGTGTTTCTTGAAGGCAATGACTCTTTATTCTTTCGCTCATTGTGCGCAATATCCCCCAGTACCTAGAACAGTGCCTGGAATATAGTAAGTGCTCAATGGACGTATATTATATAGATAAATTAGTGAGTGACTAAAACTTTAGCTGAATGCAAAGGTCTTTTGTCTATTAACCTATTTTATGGTGGGATGATACTGTATTGATACAAATTTCTTTTTGATCTTTCACAAAAGTAGCAGTTTATTTGTTCAACAATTATCATGTTTGAGGAAACAAAGCAAAGTAGTTGTTCCCTAGGAGTTTAAGGGATTCTAGTGAAATTGTGACTGGTGTAGTTTAATAATGCTTTTTAAAGAAATTCTCTGAATTCTTCCTTTAAAACATTTAAGTGAATGATGACTAAATAAGTATCATATCTGAAATTGATCTCTGCTTTTCAAGGTATCTCAAGGTAAATGAAATAGTAAAATAATGAAAATTCTGATCCCTTGAAATGAAGTATATCTAGGCTTAAATGGATACTCTTAATATATTCTTAGGAAACTGATAAGAACATACTGGTAGTCAAGACATATATTGCATGTTCTTTTTTTTTTTTTGAGTATTTTGCTTTTCATATCTTTAATATCTTTTTTGTATTAAAATATAAAGTTTGATTTTTAAACAATTTGCAGGTCAAAAGAAGTAACATTGTATTCCCTCCCCCCCCCCCATATAGAATAAGTTATCGGACTGCCTATCGACATGGAGAAAAAACTATGTACAGGCGCAAATCCCAATGTTGTCCTGGATTTTATGAAAGCAGGGAAATGTGTGTCCGTAAGTAAGACTTTTATCCCTTTGAGGTTCACTTATTTTTCCCAGTGCTGGTTTGCATCTGTTAAAGGCAACCAAGATGTAGGCCTGGGAAGATGGGGCTTCCTGGATCGTCCCATTTCAATCCTGGCTGCTACTTGGGCTGTGTAGCAAGGGAAGCATAAATCTGTACCTCTGTCCTGTTGAAAAATCTCCAAATGCATGTCACTTGAGGGAACACAGATGTTACAGAAAGATGATTCAAGGCCGGATGTAGCAATGTCAATTATATTTCCACAATAAATGTCTCTTTGGATGCTGGGCAGGGAGTCATTATTAGGTCACAAAAGAGAACAGAGATATAACTTTCTTGCAGCAGCTGATCAGTGTCCCAAGTCAGCTGTTGAGAGGGCAGCTTGTTCTCTGATACACAGACTGATGAGGCTGGTTCAAAGTAGAGAGGGCTCACAATAAGAAATGACTATGTCTGGGTCACAAAGTAGACCTTTTTACATTGTCATTATCTCTCCTCATCAGCTCATTCTGAGGTACTGAGAGAATTTTAATATTATACTCTTCAGAAAATCTTAGAATAGCGTGTGGGTTGCACTTTGTGTTTGGAATTTCTTACTACTGTGTATAGGGCACTTAGCAAAGAGATCATTAAACACAGTTTTATTAAAGTATTTCGGCTCAGCACAGCCAGAGAGGCATCTTTGCTTTCTTAGCTGAGACTGTTACATTGAGTGGCATAGGGAAAAAGGCAGATTTTAGCTGTGAATTGCAGTCAGTAGGTATGATTAGTCACATCTGCTCTTAAGACTGCCAAGTCGGGTGACAGCCATTCAGCTGGGTAACTGCATGTAAACCACTGGTATCTATTTGCTGTTTATTTGCTGAAAGGGCTTTGGTGTATGTGTTATCTTGAGCTCAACCCCTGGATTCTATTCTTTATGGAAACAAGGGTAACTCCTCAACTTTGAGTCAGAACTAGGGCTATGTATATGATAATTTGTTTTCATTTAAAGAAATTAGAAAATGGGTGGCACCTGGAGGGGAGGCCTTGGGTAGGTCTGCATCCTCTGGTGCAGAGGGTGCAGTGGGGTGCAAGCCAGCTGCTTCCCCACTCCTGAGGTTGCCAGGTCACTCTGGCTGCCTCCATGTGGTTCACCCCAGGTTTGGGTGGGAGGGGCCGCACCCCCTTCAGGTTGCTGTGCCTGGAGGGGAGGCTTCAGGTAGCCCCCCCAAGCCTGGAGAACCTGGGAGGGGGGATCAGGTGCGGTTTCAGCCCCATCCACCAGCAGATGGTTGTTGCACAGGGCAATCATCTGCAGCCCGGATCAGGGATCAGCTGAGGCATGTTGCCCCCGGCCCCCAACCAAAGGGGGACTTTAAACGGCACAGGCATGAACACCCAGGCCCTGCCCCCACACAGGGAGGTACCTGCACACGGGCAAGGGAGGGGGGGCGGATGCCCCTTCCATTTTACTCTCACTCCAGCCAATCTTCAAGAGAAGGAAGAACATACATAACACAAACCCCATCATAGAATGGCTGAGGGAGCAGGTAAAAATCCAGCCCACAAGCCTGAGCTGGACACAGCAGATGGACAATCAAGAGAACCAGTGTATGCGAGACAGGAGAATCAACTATGGAAACACAATGTCACAAAGAGCACCTATAAGCTCACTGGGTATGGAAGACCCAAGACCTCATTTTGGAGATGCCTTCCAGGAGAGCAAGGCACCCCTCCCCATACTACAGGAGAGGAGAGGAAGGCCAAAGACTAGGGGTATCAGCTCCACAGAAAAGCTGCAAACTGAGGCAGAGGAGAGGATCTACAATGGCCAATTACAAATGCCTGCATACACAGAGGAACTTCTTCACCGACACTGGCAGGGGTTGAGACCCCCTAAATCTGGTGCCAGAATCATAAGGTAAAGCAACAAACCCCAGAGATGGGACTGGAGAAGACAGCCTCCAACAAGAAATATCACATGGAAATATCACAAAGCATGGAAATATCACAAATAAATATAAACTGGCTACCCAACGCAAACTTAAGACTGAAAACCTACCATCAAGGCTTGACTGGTTCCAAGAACACAGTTCCTCACCCAATGAAAGAACACTATCACAAGAAAGAAAGAGGCTAATAGACTTAACACAGACTAGCAAAGAACAAAGAGCAGGATTTGAGAGAATGGAGGGGGCACCACAGGGAGGGGGTCAGGGATCCCTAAAACCATTTACTGAGGTTTATTTAAAGAATAAAAATATATAAAAGTCTAAAAAAATTGGAAAATGTAGCTGTATAAAAAGGAGAAAGGGAAAATAGATTGGTTGTATCTTTCCTGGCCAGTAAATGTATGTTGTTGCATTATAATCTCATATCTGAAATAGATATCTCATATAGATCTCTCTACATATCATGGATAATCAATTTCATATCCTGAATATTTACATGATTCCAACATTTGTCTATTATAGTTAAATATTTGTTCATGTCCTTTATTTATATGTAAGGATAAATTCTTAGAGGTAGAATTGCTGGGTCAGAGATATGCACATGCAAGACATTTGATGTTACTAATTTATACCCTCACCATCACTGTATGAGAGCACCTTTTCTGTTAGATCCTGTGTCTATTTTCCCTTTGCTAATTTATTATAATTTTCATGTCTTTGATTAATAATGATGCTGAATCGGAAAAATTACATGTTTATAATCAAACATCATAGAGAACAATCATGTACTGAGCTCTGTGGCTCAGGCCAGTGGGAAAATTTCAAGGGAAGGCACTGAACACATACAAGATGAAGAGGGGGTGGGGTGGGGGCTTAGTTGGCCCTACTGCCCATTTCACAGAGGCCTCTGGGTGACTTTATTTTAGTGTCCTTGCTAAGGTTCAACCTGAGAAGCATAATTTTTAGTTTTATCTCCTAGGATTAATCCCTATTACACTAAATCATAAGATTAAGAAAAGATTCATTAATTTACACAGACCTGGAAAAAGATTCCTTCTCTGTATCTTCTCTCCTTGAAGGCCTGGCATGTGGGAAGATAGATTTTTCTGGCAAGCTAATGTGGAGAATGTGGATCCAAGCAAGACTAGGTAGTTTTATGACACCAGTTTTTCTTCTATAGCCCAATGCCTTTGTCATTTTATTCAGTAGTGCAGCCCCCCTCAGAAATCTGGACAATTTCATTAACATATTCATGACTAAAAGCTACAATAGTAAAAATAGGTTTTCCTTTTTCTCACAACAGACAGGTATAAAGTGTCTCATGGATTGCTTGGATGGCCATCTCCAGCACTTGCCCCTAAAATCCTCCTTTGTGTAAATCTTCTTGACTTCAGCCACCTCTGGACACTAAAATATTTTTCCTTTAGATATGTTAATATATTTAATCAACTTAATGTCTAGTCTCACAAGCCTGAAGCTATTGGATCTCCTTAAGAGTATTTTGCATCTTTCCACTCTGATGTCTTGATTTCCTAACAACCCTAGAAGATAATCACACTTCCCTTATTTATTTGCTGTTGAGATTACCTCAAAAAAAAAATCTGAACTACTCTCAACTAGTGAGCCACCCTTGTGAATAGAAAAGTAAGAGAAGCAGTGTCCTCCTGGGTGAAGTCATGCATCCCTGGGGGCCTGCAGACCAGGCTGACCAGATCTCCAGGAATAGCCTTGGGGCAGGTGGCCCATCAGAGCTTCAGAAAAGAAAACAAAAAGACCAATGGGTCAGTCAT